>JAOVVO010000151.1:0-137156 GCA_028564675.1 Onchocerca lupi | reverse complement strand
AAAAAAAAAAAAAAAAAAAAAAAAAAAAAAAAAAATAGTACACAAATTAAAATTAATGGTATTAAAT
The DNA here is from genome assembly GCA_028564675.1 of Onchocerca lupi. Lineage (NCBI taxonomy): Eukaryota > Metazoa > Nematoda > Chromadorea > Rhabditida > Onchocercidae > Onchocerca > Onchocerca lupi. The sequence goes on along the minus strand of JAOVVO010000151.1, from coordinate 137,089 downwards.
TGAAAATGTAATTGAAAACTTTGAAATAGTTGATAAAATTTTATGAAATTTCATTTTCACCAATCAATTTGAAATGAGTAGTAAATTAACGATGATAAAATATAAATTAAATTCATTGAAATACATTTTTGAAACGATTAAAACAAATAAAATTTCTTATCTATCAAGAAGAAATTGAACGCTGTATTTGGCAAATGGTAAAAAAAAGATAGAACAGTGTTTATGTTTATATATTAAGTTTTCAAGTACTAAATTGTTCCATAATTTTAGTAAATTTATATAACTTTAGAGGTGTATAATAAAAGTCATTTTATTACTGTTATAATTCAATATTTCGATTTTAGATAATAAAATATCAATTATTTAGAAATAATTACTTAATAACTTGATGATTAATAACTTCTACTCATATTTTAGATTTAAAATAATAATAAGAAAATCATTTTGGAACAGAAATTGAAATAATTATTTTACCTTTTCGGTTTTATCCCATTTTGATTTATAAGTATGAATACTACCACTATCATAACTTGACAATACTTCTTTTTCTTCTGATTTTCGATGCTTTTCTTCCTTGAAAAAAAAAAAAAAAAAAAAAAAAAAAAGAAAGTGAATGTTTAATTATGAAAATATTTTTTTTTTTTGAGATTTCTTAAAATTCAAAAATTAATTTTAATAAATTCATAATGAAAATGAACTTTTTCTTTTTCTTCTTTATTTTCATCATTGCGAGTTGATTTTATTATTGCCCAAATTGGTGAATGTTGGCGAACATTTTCTCGTTGCTAAAATTTTGTTTGCATAGATTCCATTTATTATTAAATCAAAAAAAAAAAAATAATAATAATAATTCAAACAAATATCTCAGTATCAAATAATTCTCTTTTGATTAAAATTTAAAATAAATCTGTTAATCGATAATTCAATGATGAGATCAATTTTTTCTCATAATAATTTTAATAAATGAAAATAAGCAAATGAAATAAGTAATCAATTAATCAATAATTTATAATCATTAAAGCTTTATTCATTTTCATTTACAAAAATTGAAGATAAAAAACATTCTTACAGCAATTTCTTCATCAAGTTCAAGTGTTTTTTCCAACGTTGATGCAGTGGAATATGACGCATTCTGACGTTTTGTATCCCACGTTTCAGAAGCTAGCAATCGTCCATCTTGATCTTGTTTTATCATAATTGTTGATGATGGTATGGAATCAGCAATATCTGTTGTTGATTTCTCGTCATAGCTCGGTGTATCATCATGTCGCAATTCTATCGGTGTATCATCATGTCGCAATTCTAGCGTATTATCATGATATCGCAATTCTGTATCGGTCCATAAACTGCGATTTCTTGTTGATACTGGTGGTGTTACAACGGCAGGTGGAAAATGTTTTGTATCATATTGCCATGCTCCTTTAGCTATTGATGATGACCATACTTCTTTTTTCGTCTCTTCGATCCATTCATGTTGATGTGGCATTGAATCTTGCACAAACTGGAAAATAATCCGGATTGAATCCGGAAAAAATCCGGATTATGATAATTCCAGAATACTAGAGCCAAAATTTCTACATATATATATATATATGTATATATAGATTACGATGATTGTCAACTATAATCAATTTAATCATTAAAATGAACTAAATGTTATATGATTTAATAATCTATAAGTTTTTTTTTTTTTTCTTCAACTTTTATGCCATTTTTTTATTTTTCGAATGAAATATTTTCAATAATTTAATTACTAAAAATTATGCAAAAATTTCATAAATTATTCTAATTTTTTTTTTTTAAATTTTTTAAAATTAAATTTGAAAAATTTGTACCTTTTCAGATTTTTGCTCATTCAACGAATGTTCAATTGGTTTTTCACCGGTTCGACGACTGATTTTTTGCGAATCGTACTCGTAAACGGTAATCTGAAAAATTTATTTAGCTGTTCATTTGAATTTATTCATTCTATCAGCTGTACTTATAGCAATAAATAATGGAAAGTTGAAAAAAAAAAAGTTTGATGTTCTGAATTTTTCAAAATTATTGATTTCTTTTTTTTTTTTTAAACTGCAAATATTATTCAAATTTATTGCAATTCTAACAGTAGAGCAAGTTTATCTGGCAAAATTATTCGAATTTTCGCATGAATTTTTATTGAAAATAGTAATTATGTACTTAGTTAAGGTAGACTTTTAATAAGAATTCGGAATTTAAAATTAATTAAATTAGCATATTATTAATTGAAGTTGAAGAGCATCGATGGAAAGATAAGTAAAACTAATACGATTTGATTAAATGATAAAAATATTGGAATATGAAATGACTGAAGAGTCAAATTCCAAACAATAAATAATAGAATAATTAATAGAAAATAGTAATTAATATTTTTCAAAAAAAATTTTAGTAATTTAATAATTTTGAAGTATATTTATTATTTACTTCTTCTTTTTGATGTATAGGTGAGATGAATCGTGTTTCGGATGATGTATCCATGTAACTTTCGTCTCGTTTCTAAAACAAATCGATATTCTTTCAAATTTTAATTTAGATTAATATATTCTTAAGTTAATATATTCCTAGGTGTTAATTTAATTCCTAATAAGTAATTGAAATAGAAAATTGCTTCTTTAAATAGAAAAATAATGAGAAAATTAAGCAACTTAAATTTATTTTTGATCAATAAGAATAGATTTTTGTAGTAAATTTCCAGTAAATTTATTTTGAATATTATTTATATCGCTAGAAATTTTAATTGAAATTAAATTTGGCTCAAATTAATATAATCCCAAGTTTCAGTACTGAACTTTTAACAGAAAGTTATTTCGCGCAATCGATTTGATTTCAATTTTTAATTAAAACTGAAATTTTGTAAAAAATGCAAGTTACTCGCAAAGAAAAAAAAAAGTTAAACAACTGAAAAAATTAAACAAAGAAAATTATTCAATTTCTCGTTTTCCGAATAAATTTCTGTACATATTGCAAAAAATTATTAATTATCATCAATTGATTTCTTTTTCATTATTTTAATTAGCATTTTTATTTATTTTTAACGAGCAAATGATAAATATTATTGAAAATAAACAAAAATTATCATCTAAAAATATGTAGAAATTTAAAAAAAAAAAATAAATAAATAAATATTTTTAAATTAATTACAATTTTTTATCTTCAAATAAACGAAAAACAAATATTTCTTCTTTACTCAGGTAAAATTGTTTCACAAGTCTTAATTTATTTTCTTCTCACTCTATTAATTCATTCAATTTTAGCAATTATTTCCCATTTTTTCAACTTTTTTTTCACCATCAATTAGAAAATTTTGTCAAAAAATTTTTTCTAAATAACTCAATAACTCAATAAAAAAAATTTTTCTAAATAACTCAATAACTCAATTTTTCTAAATAATTGACAATTTTAATCGCAAATTATTATTTTAATTATATTTATTAATAAAATTTTGATTTGATGGCAAATTTTTCCGTCAATTAAAAAAAAAAAAAAGCTTTATTTATGATAATTAAATTAAGCTTGCTTGTTTGATAAATAATTGAAATAATGGAAGAATTTTTAAAAATGATCTAGATGTTAAATTTAGCAACAATGCTACGAAAAAAATCGGCAGTGTTAAAGAATGGCAATATTGATTGATTTCGTTTCTCATTTCTATCAATGTTTATTTTCTTCACATCTCAAACAAAACATTTCATACATCATAAATGCTCGTCTAACTCATATGATATATGCAATGACCTTTGACCTATTTCTAATAAAAACTTACTTTTTCAAAGCTTTGCTGTGAAGATGAACTATCTTGTGGCTCACTTCTAGGTAATTTACTATCATCAATAACTTCGTAATCAATTTTTCTATATATTCCACCGGATGGTGTTGTTTTCATTTCAACTGTTGGCAATAATTGCGGTAATTCTTTTGGTTTTGGACCACCCTGAAATTTAAAACAGAATTCAAGATTTTTTTTTTTAAAAAATTCAAAAATTTCATTTTTTGACATATTTGTTCCTTATAATCTATTTTACGGGAAGATTAATTAGATTTCTTAATTACTGGATTAAATTTTTTAATTACTTCATCACTATTTAGTTTTTCTTAAACATTTACTTTTAGCAGTAAAATATCTGAAAAAAAAAAAAAAAAACAATAAGTGCATTGTTATTAATAGTTATTTTAAAAAATTTCTTCAATATGCTGATTTTCAAATTTGTAAAAATAATTTAAAAAATGTGCAATTCTCGAAAGTTAACGGTCATCATTTTGTGAACTTACTTATTTAAACCACAAAAATCAGAAATTAATTATTGTTTTAAAATTTTAAAAACGTAAAATTAATTTTTTTTTTTTTTTGAATATCTCATTTCGAATTACATCAATTAAATATTTTAAGAAATTTTAGAAATATAAGCTAATACTTATATAATTAGTAAAATTTTTTTTTTTTAAATTACTTTCTAAAAATTTTCGAATTGCTTCCTAAAATCATATTTTTTTTTTTTGAAAAAATAATTACTAAAATTTTTAGAATTAACAAGGAATATAAAATAATAACATTTTATATAATCATAAAAGTTCTCTTAAAATTATATAAAATATTTGATGTTTAAATTAGTTTTCATCTTCTCACAATGAAATAATTGATTTTCTTTTTTTCTTTTTTATTTTAGTCTTTTCTTTTTTTCACAATTACATGAAATATCTAAATTTAGTTTTCTTGACTAAAATTTATTCTTTTCTCCAAAATAAACAAAAATTGGCGTTTAATTTCATCATTTTTGATAGTGAAATTGTTAGGAATGAAATTTGAGAAGTAAATTGCTCAATTTACTCTCAAATAAATCAAAGATCAAATTCCCGCGTTTATTTCTCATAAAATTCAAAAAAAAAAAAAAAAAAAAAATTAAATAATAACTGAATTTCTAAATTTTTGCGATCAAAAATTCAAAATATTATGCAAATTATGCAGTTTTTAAGCCTAAACTGATAAATAATAATAAATATAAATAATCTTCAGGCCTAGATAAGTATGAATTTAAATTTTTTGAATTATCAATGATTTAAATATGATCGATTGATTTTTTTTTATTGGATGTTGAGTTTTTTTTTTTTTTTTCGAGAATCGATAAAATATGAAAAGTAAATTCGTTAATGATAATTCAATTTAATTACATTTAAAGAGCAAGAAAATAGAACTAAAATACCAGGATTGACTAATGGGGATAATTAATTAATAATGCATTTCTTATTAATAGTGCAATTATTTGATAATTAATAAACGAACATTAATTAGGCTTCTAAAAAATGGCCTAAAATGCAGGCTCCTCAAAGTACTTCCTCCAATTTATTCGATGGCTAATTTTGCGATAATTACATTAAATGACACTTTTTTGACGCTTTACAACTGCATCTTATTTGATGAGCAAAATTTTCTCATTGTCATTTTATAATTTGCCTTATTTGATAAGCAAATGTCTCTTATAATCTTGCAAATTATTTGCTGTTCAAATAATTTGATTAGCATTTTAGGCTAAAGTGAATTTTGTAATATTTATAAAATTTCAAAATAAGTATTAAGCATATTAAAAAATGATTTGACTGTAAGTGTTCATAATTACTGGATTTATAAATTATTATCATTAATTAGATTATATATAATTAAGAATAATATTACATCAAAATTATCAGTATTGCAATCACTGCATAGATAATAGTTCAATAAGATAATAAATTACTTTCATTAATTAAACAATTACTATCATCAATTAAATAATTAATTAATTAATTAAATAATTTAATTTAATGTTGATAAATTTCTATAATCAATAATTATGCAATCGTACATATGATATATGAAATGATTTTTATTCGAATAAACTAATTAAATTATTTGTTCATTTTGATTACGATACTGATAAGAATTTCAATTGATTTATCAATAACATTAAAATCATTAATTAATCAGTTGAATACAGAAATAAATCATTGCTTTGAAATGTTACAGAATGCAAATTAATTAATTGCGCTAATTAAATAGAAATGAAATACCTTTGGGCTCCATTTATTACCATCAACTGAAGAAGTTGATTCATCGATTAATTGTTTACCGGAATTCATTTCAAATTTTTGAGTTAATGCTGAAACAATGCCAGATTTTGTTGATGTTTCGCTGCTCGGTACGACCGGTGGTGGTGATCTAAGTGACGGAACAGGTGACGCTGATACACGTGGCTGAAAAAATATAAACTTTTTTTTTATAATATTTTATGAAATAAAACAAATTTCATAAAATTATTCTTTCATTTTCATATTATTTTCTTTCTTTTTTTTCAATTTCTATTTATTATTTTCAAATTTCTAATTTTTCATTTTTTTATAATTTCAGTTTTCGAGTTTCAACAAATAATTCTATTTTTGTTTAACTTTTTTCGTTTTTTTTTCTTTTTTTTTTTTAAAAAAATACTGCCATGGATAGAAAGAAAGTAAATATTATGCAGGAATTATTGATAAAAATAGGAATATATATTAGAAATTCTTAAATTGTAGGAATATGTACTTGAAGAGAAGCAAAAAAATTTTCGATAGATAAATATTGAATTAAACTTTTAGTTTTCAAGTACCGACAAGCTAACAAATGATTAATACAAATAATTAATCATTTTATCCTGTTTTTAACCTTTCTCCTTTGTAAAAGAAAAAGCAAAGAAAATAGTATTTTAATACACTACAAGAATGAAAATGAAACAAAAATGGAAAAAAAAAGAAATTAAATAAACATTTAATTAATTTAAATTAATGTGACTAATACATTTCCGATTTTTTTTCTTTTACTGAAATAAACAAATTGAAATGGCATGAAAAAATTGCCTAAAAAAAAAACTAGTATTAAGTTGGTATTCGAATCATTTGGATATATTGTGAAATCAATTCTTATATTAATTATCACAATTAATCAATTCCAGTTTATATCTTAATTAGGGGTTTAAAAAAGTATCCAAAATTTTTCGTTTCATTTAACAAAATGAAAAATAATCAATCAATTTTTCAAAAAAACCTGATACAAACTAATAATTATTTACGAAAATCGCAAAATGTTCTATTATTTAAAAAAAAATTTCGATAAAATATTAAAAATTACGGCATTTTTAGATAATGAAAAAAAAAATGATGAAATTTTGTAGGAAAAATAAAATAATTCTAAAATGGCATATATTGAATGCCATAATAATTACTGAAGAGGTAAATATAAAATTTTGAAAATGTTTTTTAGATTTAAAAAAGGATTTTTTCATTTCGAAGTTTTGCAAAGTTTGACAGAAATTTTGTAGAATTGAATTTATTTGCAGCGATTTGTAAACAAACAAATAATCTAAAAAGTATTTAACAGTTTGATGAAATTATTTAATTAGTAAATTGTTAAATAAATACACAAGTACTTGAAAAGACTAATTGATATATTTTTTGTATCGATTTTTCATCGTTTTTTTTTTTTGCCAATATTAATTAAAATTAAATAATGATATAAATTTATCTTGTAACAATAGTTGATCAATATATTTTGTAAAAACAAATACAATCTATAAAATTATAATTAATTATAGTAGGTTAAATTTTATGAAATAACTAAATTATATGTGATTTTCGAAAATTTTTAACATTTAAATTTGGCAAATTTTATTTTTTTTTTTTTCTCTAGAAATAATCAAAAATTTTTGGAATGAATTTATAATTCATCTTATTGTCTCTTAGAATCAAATAGATTTCAAATTAATTTGCAATCATTTTCAATCAATAAGCTTTCTAATTATTAGAAAATGAGCATTTAGCATTTTGGAAATTAAAATTTTGCAAGATAAAAAAAATAAAAATTTTTGGTAAAAGAGAAAAAAAAAAGTTTTGAAAAAAGAATGTGCAATTTAATTTTCAGTTTAAAGTAGAATTTTCTTCGTACTAAGTAAACATTTAATTTTTCGATTCTTTTTTTTTTTTTTTTTTTTTTTTTACAGTCATAAAACTAAATGAAATCTTATCCATTTGCTTATGGTTACTTTTTTTCCAGATTTTTTTTTTGCAAATTTTTGTGTTTTTAAAAATCAAAAAAAAAATCAAAAAAATCGAAAAAATTCTTTTTTTTTTCTTTCTACTGTGAAAATTATGCCATCTTTGTAATTCGAAAATATCTAAATATTCGAATAGTACAATCTCAAAAACAATCCTTCTAAATTAAAAATTATTTTTATTTGAATTAAAAATTATTATTGGCAAGAATTATTATTTAATTAATTATTATTAATATTCAGTACTATTAGCTATTGAAATATGTAAATAGTTTTTGCATATTCCAAAAAAAAAAAAAAAATTTTATTATTAATGCTAATTTTTTCTTTTGGAAATTATCTGATTACATTATCAGTAAAATTAACAGGTTAAGAATTTGGTAAATCATAAAATATAGTATTTTTTTATATATAAAGCTTGATTCTTAAAAAATTTGCCAAAATTTATTTTGCAAATTTGTCATGTTTTGAAAAAAAAAAAAAAAAAAAAAATGGAAAAAATGATTCTATTACGTTAAATTAAAGGCATCAATTTTGTATTGAAATGAAATTAAAACAATTAATTTATTTGTAAAATAAAAGAAAAAATTTTAATTTTATAATTTTTATTGAATTATAAAATTAAACAAAAATGGAAAGAAATTAAACAGAATGGAAAGAAATGGTAAGAAATGATTATATTTTCGTTGCAATAATACAATAATTTTGAAATGAAATAAATTAAAATTAAAATTTATCAATTTATTTGCATAAAAAAAAGGAAACAAAAAATTAAAATTTCATAATTTTTATTAAATTATAAAATGAAAAAAAAAAAAAAAAGAAGATTATGCTTCATTTAAGTAATAAATTTAATTTTAAAATAAAATATATCATTTATTTATTCGCATAAAATGAAAAAAGAAGAAGAAATGAGAAATTAAAATTATATAAATTAAAAAATTTATTTAAAAAAAAAGGAAGAAAAAAATTCACCGTCACTTTATGATGTCGAAGTTTTTTTGATTTAGTTTTTGTAACAGTAACATCTGTCACATCAGTAATTGTTGAAGTTGAAGTACTTAATTTTAATTTTTTTTGTAGAATATGACTGAGACGATTAGCTCGCTTATTTAATCCAAAACACATCTTTTTTTTTTCACTTTTTTTTTTTTTTTTTGAAAATAAAATTCAAAATTTTTTTTTTAAATTCAAATTTATAACAATTTATTTGAATTAAAAGTTGGAATGAAACGATTTGAGAAAATTGGTAGAAGGCAATGAAGAGATGTGAATGATTTCATAAAAATTTGAAATGGCAAGAAAACTCGATGGAAATTGATGTTGATAATGATGATGATGATGATGATGATGATAATGATGATGATGATGATGATGATGATGATGACGTATCGATGAAAATAGAATTGATTTCAAAAATGGTCAACAAAAGTAATTAGGCCTAAAATATTGACATTTTTCAAGAAAGAGAAAAATGAAGTTAAAAGAGAAAAAAAAAAAAAAGAAAAGGAAAGAATTACCTGTTACGGAAGTTCAAAATTAGGTAAAAATCATTTGATAAAGTTACAACAAAAAGAAAAAAAAACAAAAACTAAAACAAAGAATTTAAATGAAAAAGAAAAATCGTTTTTACTGGTTGAAATCAATCTAATTTTTATTAGAAATTTCGATTGATCTGTTAGTGAAGTTAGAAAAAAAATTAGGTTAATCATTTGATAAAAATATAAAAAAAGATGAAAAGAAAAAATTTTTTCCCAAATAAGAACAAAATTTAATTTTCATTAATAATTCTAATTGACAGATAATATTTTGATTAACAAAGAAAAAAAAAATTTTGATTTTTTTTCGCAACTTTTTTTTTTTTTTTTTTTTTTTTTGAAACTTCCTGATAAGTACATTACTTACATAAGATGTTAAAATTCATCTTCACTACTCGTTTCTTTTTATCATTCTCATTTTCTCTTCATTTTTCTTCAAAAAAAAAAATATTTTATCAGTAATAATATAATAAATTTTATAATAAAATTACTTTTATAAATTATCTATTTAGTTTTTTCTTCATTTATTTAAATATTTCAATTTAAATTTTCAATTTTCAATTTCTTATTGAAATTCGTTATTCTCCTTTTGTCTCTTTCTTTGCTCATGAAAATTCAACAAGAAATCAAAATTTTAAATTGAAATATTTTTATTTCAATTACATTCTGAACGATTTTATTGATCTTAAATGTATAACCAAAGTTTTCTATACGAAATTATAACAACTAGTTGAAAGAAAAATTTATAGATAAATCATAGCAAGGAAAATTATGAGATTCTTAAATTCAAAAAAAAAAAAAAGAAATAAAAAATAAAAAAATTAAAATAAAAACAAATTTTTATTTATCTTATCGAGTTTTTTTTGGCTGCAATATTTTTAAACCTATTCCGACATTTGCTACGAAATTTAAACTTTAATTCAACTTTTATATTTTCATCCAAGAATTAATCGTCTATCAGTCTTATTTCAATCAAAAATTCAGTTCTCTTACAATCAATATTATCTCAAAAAGTTTTTCATTAAAACAACTTTAAATAATATGTAGATTGTAATAAAAACAAAAAAGTTGAAGCAAATTCCAGTTTTTTATTTTTAATTAAAAAAAATATCAAAAAAAAATCAATTTAAATTGAAAACATTAAAGTTAATGGTAGGAAAAAAAACTTAAACTTCAAATGCAACTAATTAAAAATGAAATAGGTGGAACAAAAAAGAAAAAAAAAAGCTAAACTATCTTGAAATTTTTTGATAAATTGAAAAAAAGAGAAAGTTTAAGAAAGAAAAAGTTTAAAAAATCAATATCATCCGTATCAGTGCACAGAAATGTATATTACCTTTACCTGATTTACCTAATGAGATGATAATTTTGACGAAATAAATATTTGAAAAAAAGAAGGAAAACAAAAATTTATAAATTAAACAATTTGTAAAACGAACAACAATTTTTGATGTGTTTTCTACTTTTCTCTTTCATTATGCTATAGTCAAGAAGAAAAATCTCTTTTTTTTTTTTTTTTTTCATTTTGCTAAAATTTGAAAATTTATTCTCCCGAAAGTAAAAAATAAAAGAGAACAACTGCTAATTTTTTTTCTTTTCTACAATTTAAATTCGTAAAATCATTTATTTTTTATCTGCTTGATTGTATTTATATCAAAATGCAAATAATTAAGTTTAATTGATTAAACTAATTTGAATAATCTGGAAAATTTACTGTTGCTAATTATAAATTATATTTTGAAATATAGCCATGTTAAGAATTTATTCCAAAACAATTTTTTCGCGGATAAATGATGGATATGATTATTTACGGGTAATTAGCGAGCAATTTTTCTACAAATAATTAACAGGTAAACAGATCAGTGATGATAATGTGTAAATTTTGCAAAAAAGATATAATTAAGTTCTAATTTATCCTATTAATAATTATTTTATACAAACATTGATTTGTTTAGGAGAATTTAATCAAAGTTTCTTGAAAAAAAAAAAAAAAAAGTGAACAAAGTTGTTTTAGATGTAATTGAGTACCGAATTTGTTTAAAATCAGATTTTTTCTTCAATAATTTGCTTAAAAAATAAAATTTACAATAATAATAATTACAAATTCTGATATTAAATTCAAATAAATGAATGTTAAATTTTCATGAATTTTTGTTTAAAAATCTTTTAAAAATGATGAATTAATACAATTTGTGGCAAAACTAAATTTTATTCGAAGCAAAATCGTTTGTTTTAATTTGGCGGTCATATTTAAATATTAATATCATTAAAAATTAAATTAATTTGAATGAAAAAAAATTTGTTCAATTCTATTTTTAGATTCTCATCTGATCTTCACATCAATTTCATTCTCATTTGGTGATCTTCCATTAAGTGATAATTGAAATCATTGATAAAAATTCAATTTATAAAAATTTAGATGTATTCAATATAGTTAATATTTTATTATTATTAATATTTAATAATTTCAAGAAATTAATTGATAAATAAAAGATTTAAAATATGAGAAAAAACAAAATAAACGATATTTGCATAAATTACTAATAAGAAATGGAAAAAATCGTTTGATAAAGTTATTCGTGTTATAAATTATATTTTTCATTCATAACATTTCGCAAAATTTTTATTTATTTATTTATTTGTTTATTTTTGTTTATTTATTTATTTACTTATTTTCATTCATTTATTTACTTATTTATTCTCTTTACTTTTTTATTAATCGGAAAGAAAAAGTTAAATTGTATTAATATCGTAATTAATTGTAACAATAATCGTTACATAAACTTTTTTTTTTTCGTCTTTCATTTCAATTTTCTATGAAAATTTGGGATGTTCGATTTTTTAAAAATTAATTTCTTGTAATTTTTTCAAAAAAAAATTTTTTAAAATTCATCACATGTCGTCTGTTTTTTTTTCCATCCCTAATGTTTTAATTTTAAATGTTTACTTATAGATAAAAATTTAACAAAAAAATAAAAGAGAAGGAATTGTTGAAGAAATCTTTTAAATTTTAAAAATGTAAAAATGAACTATCATTTAAATCGTTCTTCATTAATTATAATTCTTGAAATGTTTCGATGAAGGCTGAATAAAAAGAAAAAAGAAGTTAAAAATTATTCTTTTATATTTTATGATTTATGAGAAAATTTCTTATTTTAATTAAAATTTTTTTAATAAATGAAAATTTCTTATATTTAAAAAAAAAAAAAAAAAGAAAATTAGCAAAATAATAAACTATGGTTATTTTTAATTTCGAAAAAAAATAGAATTAAATTAATTAATGCTATTATTAATTACAATATCTAATTATAATTTTATTTTGAAGTGACAAAATTAAACTTCTATTACTTATTTAAAAATTTGGAATGAAAAAAAAAATATATGCTATAAATACAAAAATCATTAAAGTTCTTCTCTTTACGATATTTTTGGAATATTACAATTATATTCTTATCGATAATTAGATAATTTAGTAAAAAAAAATATGAAATTAAATAGCAAAATATTTGCAGGAAATCGAATCAACTTAAATATAAATAATTGTAATTGTTGGAAGTTAAATCTAAATCGAATTAAGTATGAGTAATTATTACAATTGATGGAAATGAATTCTAAATAAATGTGACTAAGTTCAAAGAACAAATAAAATTCATTTCAATGATACAGGAAATTTTCCATGAATATTAATTCAAATTGAAATATAATTAAATTTCAATATTTCTTAAATTTATTTCCAATAAATAAGAACATTAGTCATATATTGAAAAAATAAATTTTAATCAAATTTTTTAAACATTCAAATTTATTCGAATTCATAAAGTTTTTTTTTTTGAATTTCTAATTTTAACAATTCTATACGGTCCTATTAATGATATTTCATTATTTAATAAAAAAAAGATTAAAATTAATTCACATTAATTGATAATTTTTAAAATATCAATAGAAAAATTATTAATAATAATATTAATTAAAATAATTCATACTAATTATTAATTAAAAAATATCAACAATAAAAAAAAAAAAAAAAAAAAACAAAAAATGTCATATAGAAATACCTCAATGGAATATTTAAATAATGAATATTTCAACATCATTGATTGTTTCAACGCGCTGTCGTCACTTCTCTCAATTTGTACTTTTTCAAATTCAATTTTGACATTAAAATAACCGCAAAATAGAAATTTTTATTGAAAATTTCAACAATAGCAGCAAATAATAAAGAATTTGGAAAAAAAAAAAAAAAAAGTAAATTTTTTGTTGAAAAAATTTTCGTTTTTGACTCAAACAAAATAATTCAAAAGAAGAATTGTTGAAAATAAAGTAAAACTTTTTCATATTTCAAAAAATAATTGTACCTTTTCTCTCTTTCTCTTTGCCTCTCTCTCTCTCTCCCTCTCTCTTTTATAATTGTTCAAAAAAAAAAAAAAAGAGTAAAGAAGAAGAAGATGAATGCAAAGAGGAGGAAAATTTGAAAATAAAATTGTGAAAATTTGGAAAGTTTATTTTGTTGACAAAAAAAAAAAAAAAAGAATAAATAAACTGAAACTAAACAAAATCCAGTTAGTCAATTACTTATAGCAAATGAAAATATCCGGAATAGTCAAAAAAAAAAAAAAATTTTTTTTATTATTTACTCATAAATTTTTTTCCTTTTTTTAAATTTACTTTTTATTTCAATATTTGATAAACGATAAGTCATCATTGATTTTTTTTTAATTTCTCTTTTTTTTTTTTTTACTTTACTTTCTCTATCGTTTTCTTTCGTTTTTTTTTTTTTTTTTTTTTTTTTTTTTTTTTTTCCATAAAAAATATTGATTAAGAAATTTCAAAAACTCTGATGAATAATGTGAACAATTGTTGTTACATTATTGGTTTTGCAATTTGCTAATTCACAAAAATTTAACCAAAAATTCTGTAATTTGTGTGAAGAACAAGAAAAAAAAAGAAGTCGAGAATTTGAGAATTAAAAAAATTTCATTATCATTTAGATATTACGTCATTATCAATTAATTATCATTTCATGATCAAAAATGATATGATGAATTACTATGAATAATACTGTCCGAGAAATTTTAATTTAAAATATCGAATGAATCATAATGGTTTTTTTTTTTTACAGCTTCTTATTTACTCTTTCCTTTCCTCTTTTATATCTATTAATTTAATATTTCGAATTTAATTTCTAATTGTTATATTTATTCAATTTTTTTGCAAAAAAAAAAAAAAATGGAAAAGAATTTGCTCTTTTTTTTCATGGAAAGGACAAAAATTGTTTTAGTTAAATTAATAAAATTACTTGAAGAGTAAATCAAGCAATCTTGTTCTTGAGTAATTAAGTAATTGAATTAAAAATTTGAAACTTGCGTTATCAAATGACATAGGTAGAAGAAAAGAAAAGTATTTTTCGTACAATTAAACATCAAAATCATTGATGAAATTGGTCATTTGTTCTCTAAAAATTTCCATCAATTGTTTCATTTTTATTATGCAAATTTTTGAATTAAATGAAAATTTAAAAAAAAAAAAATTAAAATTCTGTTACGATTAACCATTCACCCATTATTATCCATTATCAATCATAATTGATTTATTCATTTTCTAATCATTTTTTTTTTCTTAATTTGCCGACATAAATTAGAAAAGAATTTGAAATATTTGAAAATTGAAATTCAAATAATAATAGTAAAAAATGAGAAAAATGAAATAGATATTAATTTAATTTTAAATTAAAATGAAATTAACTTACCACTGCGATATCGTCAGCAAATTTCGAATCACTTGCAATTTTTTTAATTGAAGTAGTAGTAGAAATATTTGTTTCAGTTGTAATTGTTGAATTAATAGGTAGATGAATTGATATTGATGGATTATAATATGATGTATTTCTAATTGGTGAACTATAAAAATCAATAATTATAATCAATAATTTATGACTGATTATTAATTATTGAGAAAAAATTTTAATTACAAAAATATTACAAGCAACAATAAGTTAATCTAATTTTGTATTTGTAAAAAAATTTAAAATTTATTTCACCTTACACTAATGCGATTATTGTTATTTTGTAATTTTTCTTGAGGAAAAAATTAATTTTAATATTTGAATGTTAAAAAATTTTCAATTAAATAATTCAGAAAATTAGTAAAGAAAAAAGTCAAACGTTTAAAATAGAAAATCAATACAAATAAAGTGCGAAAAAGTTTAAAAATAGTCATTTTCATGATTTATGTTGTTATTTTAAAACAAAATAAATTTTTACATTTACAATAAACATATTGATAATATTTTAAGCGAAAACAACAATAAACGAGTGTGATGAATGTTGATGCATTCATTAATTGCCGAAATAATAATTAAATTTAATAATTAAACTTTATTTTCATGAAAATTTGAAGTTTTGTTCATTTCTAATGTGACATGCGACATATTCTATCATTTCTCATTAAATATTCTTGAAAAGATAATATTTTTAAAATGTTAGAGTTGTCAAAGATGACATACATCCAAAAATGAATCTTTGAAAGGTCATGAAGTTGGTTATGAACTCTCATTCTTTCAAATTTTTCTTCCATTTATCATCAGTTCCTATCAATTTTGATTTCGATCAACATATATCTTTGTCATATCAATTAAGTAATTTTTATTCAATGATTTCTGTTTATGATACTTTTACCACAGTATCATTACACTATATACAGTATTCCCAGAAATTTCGATATTTTTTTTTATCAATTCATCTTATCTATTCTGTTGCGATCAACATGCATTTTTATAATATTAATTCAGTGATTTTTATTGAAAATGTCTTACTTCTTTTAAATCATATATGACATCTTTTTTACTTCAGTATATGGTATTTCCAATACAGTGCCATTGTATCATATACAGTAGAAATTTCCTACGATACTTTTTTCACTTATCGAATTTTTTTTTGTTTTTGTTTTTTTGTCTTTTTTCTGTTTTTTTGTTTTTTTGTTTTTTTTTTTTTTTTTGGCATTGTGCAATCCTTAAAAGCAAATCTGTACTATTCCCGTCTTGAACAAATAAATATAATTTCGGGTAATATTCGAAGAAAAAGCCTTAATTTTAAGCCTAATATATACTAGTTTTCGGTTTTCAAAGTTTTAGAAACAAAATATTATTTAAATAATGGAAAAAATTGCAAAAAAAAGGTGAAATGGGAGAAAAAAAAGCTGATTTTCCAGAAATAGATCTAAATAGAAATATATTTCGAGCAAAAATTTTCTTTTTTTCCAATAGTTATACTTATACATTTCTTTTATGAATAATGCAAATATATTTATATATTCATTTCTTTTTTTTCTATATTTTATATATTTTTCACTTATTCACATATTTATAAATTTATATATTTTTTGTTTTCCTTCCTATATTTCGAATACCTTAAGAAAAAATGTTTTTTTTGCTTCCGTATTGTTATCATGCATTTAAAATTTTTCGTTGTATTATTATTGAAAGCTTATCAATATACAAAATAATGATTTTATTTGAAAAATATTTGAAAAAAATAATGATTTGAAAATTTTACTTAACAAACTTTGTAAAAGTTTTACAAGTATTTTTTATCGATTACGTTAATCATATTTTTTATTGCCATATTATATAAATATGAGAATTGTTACATTTATTATTATAATTATTTAATTAAGTATTTAAATTAAATGAATAAGATAAGCATATGAATGCTATGCTAATGCCCAATAAATTATCTAAGCTGGCATAAAATTATTGAATTATTGAAATTTTGTATGAAATTAAAATTATGTGTAATAAAGTTCGTATAAAATTATTGAAACTTTTAATTTATCCATATTCATTAGAATGCTACAGATTGTTTCTAATTTTTTTTTTTTTTAATTAATAATGAAGATTAGTTTAAAAAATTAATTAGAAAAGCAATCATTAATTAGAAAAATTAATGGTAACGATGTCTGAAGGAAGAAATTAAGATGCATGTCATTTATGTAAGACTTCTTTTTCATTATAACAATTTTGCAATCCTTTTTTTTTTTTCTATTAAAAATTATTTTCAAAAATTAATTGTCATCAAGTGATGATTAATTAAGTGATTAAGTGATTTACAAGCTCCCATTAAAAATCAAAAATAATTTAAAATTTTTCCTCTCCAAAGGTGATTTTTCATTTTAATGAAACTTTGATGCAATTACGCTCAATAAACTTCGAGTATAAAATTATTAAAAAACTTTTAATTAACCTATATTCAGGTGAGGCAGAATCTGTATAACGTGTTGTGGATATAGTTTCCTCGTAAGTTGTTGATTCGCTTCGATAACCTGATTCACCAGTTCGTTCAATCACTTGTGTTTCTTGATTTCTATCATTTATGATATTCTCGTAGTCGCTGAGAAATTCTCGTAATGATCCTGATTTAGATCTGAAAAAAAAAAAAAGTTTTTTGTTTTTACAAAGTTACCAAGTGTCAAAGTTGCATAAAGTTTTGAAACTTTTCTTGTTTTTGCATCTACTGGATCAATTAAACAATCATTACTTTTCCAATACTAATCTTGATGGAATCAAAAAATTAATATTTTCCTTTTCAATTCCCTTACAGTTAATTGCATTTCTTAAAAACTTAGATTTAAATTGACAAATGGATTATAAAAAAAATTTTTTCCCAAAATTATTTCAATTATATATACAAAATACAGCAAAAAAATTTTAATGAGTATAGAAATGTTCTGTTGAGTACCGTATTTGTTGTTACGGTAAGCGATTCTTCTGTAACTTATACCGTATCACGATATGGGATATTTTAGTATGCTAAGCTAGCATAAATTACAATTTTAATATTCGAATTAAATATTTATAAGAGCAAATTTTTCAAACAAAACTTTCTAAATTGATATAAAAGAAATTGATGCTACAATGCATTTCTAATGAAATAGAAAGCAAAATTTCAGCACTGGAATTTGAGTTAATTTTTTAAATTTGGAAATCTTCCCAAATTTTGAAAATTCAACTGAAATTGACGATTATTATGCACATTTAATTCAAATAATATCATAATTAAGAAGTTTACTATTTTTTTTTGACTTACAATGAATCTTATTTAAATAATTTTATGAAATGAAACTAATAAAATATCAATAAACTAAGTTATGCGTGAGATTGCTCCATTGCATTAAATGATAATTTTCAGAAGAATTGTTATCTATTAAAATAAAAGATTCAAAGTTGTATTGTGAAAATACTGGAAATATTTATTTTGAATTATTTTCTCCTAATTTTGATTGATTAAATAAAATTAAACATGAAAAGTAGGACATGCATTTCATTTAAAATATATACGATTCAATTTCAACGATTTTTGCATTAAAATACAACAAATAACATCGGATAAAATGTATAATCTCAATTCATAAATCTTTTTTTATCTACCAGAAAATATTATTATGAGAAAATAATTTACCGAATATTATCATCTATAATATTATCATCGTCCTTATCATTTTTATCAACATTTTCAACGTTGCAATTTCTTCCATCAATATCATTGACATTGTTATGATTGTCTTCCTCGCTTGAAATTATGGAAATATCCAAGAATGTACTAAATAATTGTTGGATTTCGACTAATAGTCGTAGACTCATCTTTTATACTCGTATCATTTTTTCATTTTTATCAATATAATGATAATAATTTAAGCAAAATGAATACAGAGTAATTTAATTTGATTACAGAGTAATTTAATTAATTGCACAAGAATGATAGGACAAAAAATTTTTGTCATTCAATAGCGAAAGGAATCAATCGAATTGGTGTTGTTGTACAGTTTTGAAACAAATTTTAAGAAGAAATTTTCATTTTGTAAAATTCATTGGAATAAATTTCTCGAATAACTACGGTAATGCAGGAAGGAAAAATTTTGTCAAATCACAAAAAGCTAGAACATGTAAAAATATCATCGATGATGTTATTGTTAATGAAATAATGATGAATTTACTAATGGAAATTGATTCATTTTCTTTTTTTAATTCCTTTTTTTTCTTTTTGTTTTTTTTCGATGTCTTCTATTTTGATGTTATTTTTAATTGTTTTGAGCTTTCATCCCTTAATTGTTCTATCAAAATTTATGTGAGCTTTATTATGATTAAAAATATTCATATGTAGTGAATAAAACTTCTACTAATATTTAGCTAGGCAAGAAAAGAAAAAAAATTATCATCTTGGCAAAAAATTATGAATTTTATAGTACTTAATGGGTAAGTATAAAAAATATTTTCGATAGTTAATATTTGATATGCTTAAAAATTATTCCTGAAAAAAATATAATAAATTCTTAAAAATATATTTTTAAAATTTATTCGAACATTATTCGAACAAATATTCTATTAAATTATTTGATGATTTGATAAAAAGCGAGAAAACGAATCATTAATTGCTAAAGACTTACAATTTAAATTGCTTAAAATCAATCAATAATTATAGTTCATTATAATTTTTATAACATAAATTTGTTTGTACAAATTATTTCATTACGAATTAGCGAAAATTTCCATTTCTTGCAAACTTTGATTTTCATGGATATATAAATTTGTATCAGTATCTGTTTTAGCAAGAAAAGAAAAAATTATTATTTTGGCAAAAATTATGAACTTCATAGCACTTATGGAAATAAAAAATTGGTCGATGTACCACTCTAATTTAGTTTTCAAATTTCAATAACTTCTTAATTTTTCGAAACTTTAATTCTTATCGGTAAATTAAGAAGGAAGAAAGACCGAACTCCACTTCTCAATATTCGAAGTTCATTTCTTAATGTGTTGAAATGTAAAGTTGACATTTTTCCCTTCCCTTTAATTGATCATTTGATGTTATATAATTTGAATCATTTGTTAATACTATTGAAATTTTTTAACAAAATGTATTTACTACAAAAAACGAAACATTTAAAAGATGAATTCGAATAATTCTAATTCAAATTTCAATATTATTTAACAGTTCTAAATATCTCTATGAAATGTAAAATCAGTCAAATATCTATATTCTCTAACCGAAAAATACAAAAAAGAAAAAAAAATTAGAAAATATTACATCTAATATAAAAAATATTAGATCAATGTGCAGTGATAAATTATGGTAAATCAATTGGCAGTTCGACTGATTCTGATAACATCATTGTTTTCACAATACAAAAATTATTAGAAATGAAATTTTTTTTTCTTTAGTTTATTTGATTTAATGTAATTTATTGTCCAAAACAAATTAATTACTTATCAAAAAAAAAAAAGTTCTTAAGAAATTTGCGTTATTAATCAATCTGCCTGTTTTCGATGCATTTAACTGCAATGATTCATTAAAAAAAGGAAGGTTTATTAATATATAGTATAAATTATCGAGATTCCAAATAGTAGAAAATCTCCAAACTTGAATAGTGTTCAGATTTTGAATTCTTTCATATTAAATTTAAAATTTTTCATTACAATTTATACTAATTTTGTATTAACGTGAAAAGTTAGCAAACTGACAGAAATTCGATTCTTAGCCAAATCAAACCTGACATTAAACATATGGCGCCAAATGTATGAATAACCATTCGGATTTTGAATTTTTTCATTCATTAAATTCAAAATTTTATACTACAATTCATACTATATTTCTATGTTACAGGAAGGTAAAATTCTTACTCATTAAATGTCAAATAACAAACAAAAGTAAGACAAAAATGGAATTGAAAAATTAGTATTCATTATTAAATTAGTGCTAATTTAATTCTTATTTGCTACCAAATACTATTTTCTTCTTTCCCTTCTCTATCTTCTTGTCATTACGAAATATTTATTTGTCTTTCCTTCTTTGCTCTAAAAATCATAAATAAAATAATGGTATTCTCACTCATTATACCATATTTAATATGAAACAATTGCATTTCCTATTCTCTCAATTTCGCTTTTTCTATGTTTGAGCCAACTATTCGCTTGATATTTTTTCAAGAGTTTGATAAAAATATGTATGCATATTTAGGTATCATTACCTGGCCAGATAAAAAAATATATGCCTGAATATCATTATTTGATCAGATAAAAAAAAACTATCGGTGATTATTCTAATTTACTTGGTATTTTTTCAATATTTGTTGAAAATCTACGTGTATATGTAGGTATCGTTATTATCGTTTTCAAGTCAAATTAAAAAAAAAAAAGAAAGAAAGATGTTAATGTTTATTCTATTAGACATAACGAGTGAATAGAATTTCATGTTTTGAATTATTAAATATACTTATATTTGTAATTTCAATTTTTTTAAAATTCTAATTATTTTGCTCGAAAACATGCGAGACTATTTATTCAGTATAAGCTGTAACCGGCCAAACTTTGCGTAACTGTCCAGCTTGTATATATAAATAAAATGCTATATAGTATCATTATCTAGCGGTGAATCACTGACTGGTTGACCTCACTTTGTTTATTTGTTAATCGGAACGTTTTGGCGGGAAACATGTTTGTCGTTTTGGAGGGAAACATATTTGTCCTTACGGCGTTTTGGAGGGAAACATGTTTATCCTTACGAACAGGTTAAAAAAGTGGGTATATTCATGTGGAAACATAAATTATTCGAATGCAACGTTGTTTAAACGTTTCAAATCAATCGATGAAGAACTTGAACCAAAAGTTATACCAAAAGCCACAACTAACATTTACATTTTTATTTGTATAAATTTTGTAACAAGAAATATGATTAATTAAAAACGAGAAAAAAAGATTCTTTTGAGCAATGTGAATAACTTATTCAAAAGTATATATAATAGATTTTAAGTAAATTCTAAAAAATGATGAGTTTAAAAAATTTGAAAATGTATGAAGCAAAGGATGATTGAGTTACGAGAAATTAAATATTAAATAATTAATTGAAACAGAGAAAAGAAAATAATGTCATTTTCATATTAAAATAAAAATCTATTAGATGAGAAATAATTGGCAAGTAAACAAATAGTTTCATCAGTTGATGAGAGATAAAAAGATATTTTTTGATATCTTTACTCTAATATGAATTTTTTAATTTAAAAATAGAGCTTAATTTTTGTTCATCACAATTCATGAATAATTTGCATTTTTTTGTCTGTTACATCATATGTTGAAGATAAAAAAATAAAAATAGAGTGAATTAATTTAATTTTCTCGACAAATTGTCTCTATCAAAATAATTTCGACGCATCTCGAAATGTAACAATAAATCATGAAAATGCGACAGAAATATTAAAATTGTACTGCTTGTTTTTTATCAAACCAATTTAATTGTTGATGGAATATTAATTGTTACGATTTTCATGATGAAAGGAAATGTGATATGATAGCTAACATTCGATTACATTTGCAATAGATTTCAAATTTTAGTTGTATTCCTCCAGTATTAAAAAGTCAAATTAAACAGTGAACCTTTCATTATTATTTGTATTAAGT
Organism: Onchocerca lupi; assembly: GCA_028564675.1. NCBI lineage: Eukaryota > Metazoa > Nematoda > Chromadorea > Rhabditida > Onchocercidae > Onchocerca > Onchocerca lupi. Next base: position 114,038 of record JAOVVO010000151.1, on the reverse strand, counting down.
TTTTCATTTTTCATTTAATTGTCTAAATTTATTCACCTAAAAATTGCAATCATTCGTTGAAATAAAAATTTTGAAATGAATTGCAACATTTTTATATTATTTAGAAATGACTAGTTAAAAATTATTAACAAATAAATTTGAAAAGATTATTTTTCTAAAAATTTGAAAGTAAAATGATGATGAAATGGAACAAACTCTGCGATGCGTTACAGAATTTAAATTATTGATTGGATAAACAGGTGACAGGGAGAGGATGAAGACTGGAAATAAACCAGAACTAGTAACAAATGATACATTTGCCATCGAATAAACAAAACTTCATGCTTATGAAGTAAATATTTACCTGTCCATGTTATATGTGATTGTTATATTCATTCTCTTTGTTATTATAAATTATCGATCATATTTTTGTTTTTAATCCTTCGGGCAAAATTTTTTCAGAAAAAATTTTTTGAATGAATATAAAAAAATGATTGGAAATTTTTCATTTTTTTTTTTTTTTTTTTTTTTTTGTCAATATTGCTAATAACGATTGAATATTTTTACCTAGAGAGATGGATAACATATTCAAAGTACTGATGAATAATGTAATGAATTGCCCAGAAAATTGAGTAAGATATTCAAGTATTGTCATATTCAAGCACAGTCAAACATTAATATATTCATGTTATCGTCATGATTTAGGACAAATTAATTTACTGATGAATTACAAATATTTTATTGAAATGAATATTGAAATTTCAACATTTCATTTTGTTTGAGCAATTTTTCCATTCATTTAATTGCTTATTATCATTTGTCATAAATTAATTATGCTTATCTTACATAAATATTGCTGCGAATTTACATATCGCTATTATAGAGCAAGTTTATGATTATTTTATAACATATTTCATTGTTATTTACATTATTATCATTATTATTATTATTGTCATTACTGTTTTCACTAATATTATTACTGCTATTATTATTATTACCATTATTATTGTTACTATTTTTATGTTCAAACATGATATTTCTTATAAATTCTTGACAAATTAATCAAATTTAGTGATATTACATATACTTTTCAATAAAAATGAATTATTCAGATGGTTATTTGACATAATATAATTTAAATTATATTCTTATCGTTTCTTATTTATGATAAAATCTTTATTTTTTGTAAATTTATTATATTTGATACATAAGTTAACTATTGAGGTAATTAATATAAAAAATTTTTTACTGAATTTATTTTATCATTTTTTATATTTAATCTTTAACAAACCTCATATCTGTTCTTCTTTCACCATTTTCCACTATGCTGCCATAATTTTCATGAATCTGATATCCTCTACGATCTTCGCTAGTGGGTGAAATCCATTCACCAGAATGTTGTCGCCGTTCACCGGTATATCCCCGCTCACCGGCAAACCCCCGCTCACCGATAAATCCTCGTTCACCGGTAAATCCCCGCTCACCGGTATAATCCCGTTGATGCTCTTCACGATGCACACGATAATATTCACGAAGTTCTTTTCGGCGCGATTGCTCATCGAGTATTTCAGGCTCACATTGTATTTTAATTGGTTTTCCCTATAAATTAAAAATGAAAAAAAATGAAAACTACCATAATCTAATTTAGCTTTAATTAATTTTATATGATATATTTATTTTGGATAAAAAATTTGAGACATATTCAAATTCAATTATTCTTTTAATATATTATTCAAATTCGATATTAAATTGACTTTTAATCCAAATGCTTATAATTGCTTCAAAATTTTCAAATTAAAATTAAACGAAAATTGATTGAAAAATAAAAAATATTATTTTATAACTTACATAATGTGAAGAAGCAGAATCATCAAGTGTTGTTTCAATAGCCATTGAGATCTGAAAATTTAATTCAAATTAAGTTTTCGCAGATTTTTATGCAAAAATAAATATATCTTTTTGTCAATATGATTAATATTGGATATGATTGAATTGGAAATGATTGAAAAACAATTCAAAATTTCTATAAGAGCTTTAAAAAGTTTAAAAGTTTAATTTCCAAACTTTTTGCTCTGATTATTAATTTTTTTATTCAATTTTAATAACGCATCATATGTGGTAAATAATAATGTTTTTATATTTCGTTAATTCATAAAATAATGTTTCAAAACATTTTCTTATTCTAAAATTATTTCAGTCATTTCAAAAATCTTATTAGAAAAAACACAAAGTGATTTATGGAAATTAAAATTTCATCTCATTTTTCAAAATTTCAATTTCTCTTAAATATAGAATTTGAACCGAAAATACAAATTTAAATATCAGATAAAAATTTAAATATTAATTGAAATAACAGGTTAGTATATTTTTCATGCATAATTTTAAGTTAGATACCAAAAAAAAAAAAAATAAAAGTAAAAATAAAGCAAATTTTTTGTATAAAATTTTTGCAGTAAAAATATGAAATGTTCAAATTAACAAAAGAATCGTCATTAATTAATAAAGGAGATAGTTTTCTTGATATTTTATAATTAATTTCCGGTTTTAAACTATAAAATCTAATTGAATTAGTAATTCCTATCATTTTGTTTAATAATATATTTGTAAGTTTTAGGAAAAATTTTGAAATATTAAAGAAACAAAGCAATTCATGCTGCATTAGAAAATTGAAATTATATTTTAATTACAAACATAAAGTGTTATATTAAATTTTTAAATGTGTTAATAATATTAGACAATGCTAATTTGAAATTTTTATGGTTATTTAATGAAAAATAAAAGGTTTTCTAATTATAGCTATAATTTTTATCTTAAAAAATGATCTTATTAATTAATTCTGTCAACTTTTAGCCAAGCATTTAAAAGCCAAGTTCAATAAATTCCTTGCAAATTACTTTTATTCATTAAAAAAATATGCCAAAATAATAAAGCGAAAAGAAAAAAAAAGAGAAAGGAAAATTTAAAAAAGAAAAAAATTTTCAATTGGGGAACTTAAAATGGGGATATTTTAATACCAAATCATATTGATAAACCTCGACTTGCATGTATCCGCCGTTATTGCTATCATTACCGATATATTTATCACAACCCTGTCTTACCTGAAATTCATGTCATTCATTAATTTGTAAAATTAATTAGCTTCATTATCATCGGATATTTTGATTTTTCTTTTTTTAATTTTCGTAAAAATTTAAAATCAAACTTCAAACTTCAAGAATCTCAATCAAACTTCAAGAATTTCAAATCGAACATTTTATCAAACTTCAAGAATCTCAAAGATTAAAAAGCTTTCTACACAGCTAGATAAATTAAAATATTCTATTTAGAGAGTAAACTTATGGCATTTTAAAAAATTCTAAATATAAAGAAGGAGATGGTGTTTTTGTACCATTGTAGAAGGATATAAACAAGCTGAAGATTACTGAAAATTTAAGAAAAATTACCACATTTCACATGAATTCATACTATTAATCAAATTGGACAATTAAATTAAATTAAATTAAACAAATATTTGAAATGAAAATTTACCGTCATAAAACAAGAATGATTAAGTCTTGTTTTTAGATATTATTTGTAAAAATAATTCATAAAATAGCTTTGTAGAAGGAATTAATAAAAGAAAAAACAATTTCATAAATATGAATTTAAAGAAGTACTAGAAGCAAAATTGAAAAAAGTTTGCAGAAATATATGGAAATTAGTATGAGCAAAAATAATTTCATAACTATAAATTTTAAAATTGCATAAAACTTTTTATAAATTTGTAAAATTCGTATAAAAAAAGCAAAAAATTGCATGAATAAAAAGAAGAAAAAAAAATAAATTTTCAATTAAAATTTAAAACCGGAATTTTGTTTTTCGAAAATCAAGGGATGAAAGCATAGAAGGAATTTACATTTCAAGTTTCTGATATTGCAATTATTGATTAGAGGATTTAAAATTTGTTCCAGTTAATTTACATCAATAATACTAGACAGTGATGTAATTAAATTTGAATTTTCAAAATTTATTGCAAACAATTCATTATGATTTTTCCCATTGATTGCTAAGCATTTATAGATTTGAAATTCTTTTCTTTTAATATCAGAAATTGATATTTTGAAAAAATTATTCTCCTTCCTATCTTTCCTGACATTTAAATTTGCAATTCATTTATGCAATTTCAAGAGGGCATTGAAAAGATAACTTAAAAAAGAAATGAATTTCAAATTTATTTCAGATTTTCGAATTTAAAAACTAACTTCAGTTCGCTCAACTATCATGCGATTACGACTTCGAGATCGTGAACGTTGTTCACTACGCATTATTGGTACTAAATTTGTCATTGATTGTGATCGATGTGGCATCGTTCGATCTAAATAAAAAAAATTCAAAAAAAAAAAAAAAAAAAGACAAACAAAATTCAGTCACAATTTTCATAATTTCACAATTTATATTTTAATTTCGAATTAATATTTTATCATAGATTTATTGAAGATATTCGATAATTTTTTCCTCTCTCAAGATAGATAATATATTGTTATAAAATTATTTCTCATTCTTTAAAAATTGAAATAAATAATTTGAAATTAACCTAGAAAGTTTTTTTCTGATTTTCTTTGATATAATGATGATAACTGATATGTAATTTATCTATAATAGAAAAAAAATGATGGAAAAAAAGTAAAATGAAATAATTTTTTTTTTGGGTAAAATCAGTAATTAAGTTTGCATGTGATAATGAAATAAATATTTGAGAGTAATTTTAGAAAAGTAAATTGAATGAAAATAAAAGTTTAAAATTATAAATTTTACTTTTAAAAAATTGCAAAAAATGAATTGAGCTATGATTCTTAACAGTTTTAATATTTCTGATTTCACAAAAAAATAAAAAAATAAAAATAAAAATTTAAACGTTTCAGAAATGATTTAACAAATGATTGTCAGAATTATGATTCAAGCGATTACATCAGGTAGATGAAATGGATAAACTTCACGATATATCGATTGAAAATGCGAAAATAAGACGTGAATTTTTATTTAAAAATTAATGAATTTAAAAAAATGAGAGCAAAATTCAATAATTAAAAGCACAATAGTTGAGCAAAAATAGAAAACTGAAAAGAAAGGGTAAGAGAAAAAAAGAAGAAAGAAATAAATATAAAAATGATAACTGAAAAGTTGCTTTTTGATGAAAAAAAATTGCGGTTTGCTTCAATTTTTATTTTTTTTTTTTTTTCATTCAAATTTTTCTCTTTCAAAGAATTTTCTTTCAAGAAAACTATTCATTAGACTGATTCATTTACGAATCAATTTTCAACAGAATTATAATCAATCAGACGAAGGTTAAAAGATAATAATGATTGGAAACATTTTTGCAAAAAGAAAAAAAAAAAAAAAAAAAAAAATGCTTCATCTTTCCTTCCATCCATTTCAACCATTTCATTCATTTCAACCTTTTTTCATTTCAAAACTTATCTCTGACAATGATAACAAGATATTGTTCAAATTTTTGCATTTTAACAAAATTTGAAAAATTTCATCGAAAAAAAAACTTTTTTCTATTCGAAATAAAAATGAATAATCAATCAGATGATGGTTAAAAGATAATAATAATGGAAACATTTTTGCAAATAAATGCTTCATTCTTTTTCAATTCATTTTAAAATTTATTTATCTAAAACGATTTCAGTGAATAGATCGAAATTTTTTTTGTATTTTAATCAAAATTAAAAATTTCATCGAAACTTTTTTTTTTATTGGGGGGAAAAAAAAAAGTGAAATAATGTAAAAATTGTTATTTGAATGTATTTTTTATATTTCTCATTTTTAATACAATTGACAGTTCATAATTTTAGGCAATAATTATTTTTTTTTTTTTTTTTTTGCAAAAAAAATATTGACGAAACTTTTTGATTTTTTTTCCATTGCAAATTGTTTTTTTTTTTTTTTCTTTGTAATAATAAATATTTTGGAAAAAATGAAAAAAAATTTTTTTTTTTTTTGTAATAATTATAATGAATAAATAAAAATAATGAATAAATGCACAGATAATAGATAAAATGAATAAGCATTATCGTATATTTTGAAATATTTATAAAAATTATTCTTTTTTTTTCTTTCCATTATTAAAATTATTATATGAGACAGGGGAAGGTTAATGGAATTGGGACGAATATTTGAAAAATTATTTAAAAATTGGATGAAATTTCACGGCGCCAATAAGGGTCCATAAATGGGCAATTTTCTTTTGACAATTTTGACAATTTTTTTTTAAAAATATTCTTGTCTGATCTATTTCTTTCATGAATTTTGATGGCTTAGCTCAACGTATTTTGGCAATATCTCAATCGATTAAACAAACTTTTTGCGATATTATTTGTTAAAATTTTTATCTCTCAATTACTACAATTTCTTCATCGTTTTAAATCTTGTCTAATTTAAGTTATTATCAAAATGATTTGTTTAATTAAAACTTTTATCTAAATACTTCAAAAGATTATAATTTCTATGTCTTAAATTGTTACTTTTGAATTTTGATATATTCTTAAAGTTTTTTTAATAAAATATTGAATAGTCGAATTTATATTTGTAAGTTTTTTTTTTTTTTGGTTGCTTTTGAAAAATCCTAAAAATGATTTTTTTGTCATCCAAATTATCATTTGAAATTACCTCTTATTTTTCCATTTGAAATTGCAAATTTATCCTACTTTTTTTTTAAAAAAAAATATTACAAAACAGAAAAAAGAAAAAAATAGCAACAACGAATAGTTCGATGAAATTAAGAAAATGCATGAAACATTAAAGGAAATTATGAGTTTTAGCAAATTATTCGACAAATAATTTGAAAATTATTTTTGAAGTTTTATTCTGAAAGAAAAAAAAAGAAGGAAGGTAATAAATAAGATTATGTATTAATCATTATAAAAATAGTTCAGAATTCGTTTAAAATTTTGGAAAGCGAAATCATTTTGATATTATCAGAAAAGATTTTGCAAGGCTGAGGAACGAAAACGATAAAATGTAATAATTTTTGGTAATATTCTTTGATTAGAATGTTAATATGATATGAGGTTAATAGGTCACTATCATAACAACATTGATTAATTCCTGTTTATAAGGTTTTCGAAGATTTTGAACATTTTAGGATTTACAATTTGAATAAATCATGGAATAGAAATAATCATTCAAAAGTCAAGATATTTTAAGATCGAAGAAATGCTAAAATAATATAAACTTTCAAAAATTTGCATAGGTCAGAATTCAAAGATTAGATTTCAGAATTCGAAATTCATATTTTTTTTTTTTAAAAAGTTGCATATTCGTAGATCGATATGAATAATTTTTGATAAAGAAAAGATATCGAATTGAAGAAATAAGAAAATTCAATTTTAGAAAAAGTTCAATTCTTCTTTTCAATCGTTCTGATTCATTTTATTCTTTTTTCAACTAACAAATCGATTTGCATTTGAAACAGTTTTATATTTTCGAAACTTACCTCAATGAAATTTGAAATTCCTTTTGAAATTCTACTGATGAGAGAATTTTGATTAATTTAGTATGGAATTATCATATAATCTGGAAAAAATGATGAAAGAAAGATGTTAGATGTAAGCGAAAAATTTTCCGGAATATTCCTCAAATTAATTTCATCAATCAGAAAAATGAGAAACTAAATGCTGTAAATTATAATAAGTTTTAAAAAAAGTTTAAAAGTTAGGAGTTTTTTTTTTTTTTTTTCAATTCCCAACAAAGTACGAATAAATTCATAGAAAAACAATATCGAAAAACAATAGTTTGTATTAACAAACTGAAAAAACATGCAATTCAATCAATGAAATTTCATAAAAGTTAACCAAATCTGAATTAAATTAATAAAATAAAACAATTTCAAAATATATTAATAAATAATTATTGGAATATTGAAAGATATAAAATTTTATAAAAATCGATTATTATTGATTAATATTAGAAATGATAAATAACATTAGCTGTTTACAACTAAAAATTTTTATAAAATGATTGATATTTTATAAGATAAAAGAAGTAAAGAATTGAGTGGTAAACAAGGAAGAAAAGAAAAAGAAAGATAAACAATAAATATTGTTATGTGACAAGTTGACATCAAAATTGAAAAATTTTCAAATCAATTGAAAGGAAAATAAAATTATTAATTGATTAAATTTTTGTATGACTGAGAATGTTATTAGCATATTTTCTTATCATATCAAACCTATTATCTCTTATCAATAAATTTATGCATGATTATTTAGTTTTTAATCAACATTTTATTCATGCAAAAATTTAATGATTTTTTTTTTTTGGGCAATAAAAATGATCAAATGTCGAATTTTTTTCGTTCAAACTTTTAATTTTAATATTTTATTCATTAACATTGCTAATATTACTTGATCTATTTTATTACATAGATCATAGTTCCAAAAATTAAACTTTAAATATATATGCGAATTTTTTGAAATGATCATAAATAGGAATATTAATGATCAAATTATTCTATTAAAATTTATCTGTCAGAATGAATTATTAATTGCAAAGCATTTTATGACTCTTTCAAATTTTAAAAATTCGAAATGATTTTTATTTGAAATGACTAAATGTACTTAAAATTATAAAAAAAAAATATACACTATATAATAAAGCAGAAACTACTGGATTTTTTTCTGAAAATATTTTGAGATGAAAAAAAGAAAAAATTATCGTTTCAAAAATAAAAATTATTTCAAATTTTAAAAGTATCATCAAAAAAAAAAAAAGAGATCTGAAAAAAGATTAATAAAGTAGTAAATATAAAATCCGTATATATTGGAAATTTTGATAAGATTAAAATATAGGAAATACTTTTTTTTTTTGTCGAAAAATAATCCTGTACAGAAAAGTATGTAATCTATTTCCTATTATTCAAATTTCAAATATTTTAATATTCATTTTTTTTTTCTTTTTCTAGACAGATTTACACTGCTTACTGTTAATTATTACTAGTTGATTTTTGTATATTGGATTAATTTTTCCGGTATTTCTAAAATACATAATCTTTGAACGATGCATGTTTTAGAAGTATTTAATTAAAATTATGTGAGGATTTTTATTTTTGATTCCAATTAACACAATTACTAATATAAAATCAAGCAGGAAAATGAAAGTAATATAATATAAGTGAGAATTTAAAAAAAAAAAAAAAAAAAAACTTTGATGTAATCGAGAATTTTTAAAATTTTTCGAAAAATTTAAAAAAGTAAAATTTTAGGAATGAAAAAAAAGGAATTGATATTTGTTGAACAACGATTATGATAGAAATTTATTTCTCTTACTACAGAGGGAATATCAAAAATTTGTCCTTAATTCTCATTTCTTTTTTTTTTTTTTTTTTTCAAATAAAACTAAGCTGTTAATTGCAAATCCTAATAGATTTCAAAGAAAATCGACGATTTTATTCAGAATGAAATAATTATGCATCGAAATTTTAAAAGAGAAAAAAGAGGAAAAATTTAGATCTATTAGAAATTTAAAGCATTTTATAGTTGATTTATTTAAGTAAAATCAAATGTATGAATGAGGACGAAAGAAAAAAAAAAAAAAAACTGATTAGCAAAATTTTAAAATGATTTGAAATATTGAATAAATGCTATAGGAAGTAGAAAAAGAAAAGTTTAATAATTCATAAAAACATTCACATTCTAGGGTTATTTCCGGTTTAATGACATACATAGCGAAATATTTTATGATATTCAAATTTCTAAACGAAGAAATTTCATTTTCCATCATTTTTCCAAAAAAGAATTGTGAAAAACTGAAAATTCTATTTTTCAGCATTATGATAAATTCAATCATCTTAATTCAATTACCTTTTTTTTCAGATTTTCTTTTTTTTTTTTTATTTTTGCAATTCGATATTAATTCAAATGAAAAATTTCCTAAAAATTTGATTCCAGTTTAGAAAAGAGAAAATTTTAAAAAAAAAGAAAATTTAGATCTATTAGAAATTTAAAGCATTTTATAGTTGATTTAGTAAGTAAAATCAAATGTATGAATGAGGACGAAAGAAAAAAAAAAAACATTGCAAAATAATTTTTCCAAAAAGTCGATTAGTAGTTAATTCTTCAATTTAATCATAAAGTTGGTGTTCAATTAACTTTGCAATTCTACTACTTAATCCTGTATTAAGCCGTAAAATTGTTGGAAATCACTAGTAGAGCGAATAGAACGGATGAAAATTGGAATTTAAAATGATAGGAATTAATAAATAAAAATTTTGAAGAATAACAACATCCCTATAATCATAAAAAACAGGTTTGAATTAATGTACCTGAAAAAGAGGTACAATGATTTACTTTTACTGCTATTTAAGTACAATTAAGTACATAATCTGTAATTGAGCACTCTAAAAGTTTTTGAAGTATCATTTAATGAATTCCAATAGTAATCATGAAAGAGAGGAATTTAAATTTAAGAAAATTTCAAATTCAAATTCTAAAAACTGGTAAATTCAAAAAAAAAAACTTTCGAAACATATTTTTAACTATAATTCAAGTCTTAAATTTTGATTACATTCAATATTTAATTAATAATAGCCAAGAAAGTTTCTCTAACTAGGAAAATATCTTAATAAAATGAATTTTTGTTTTTCATCTTGAACCATATTTTCATGATTTTGATATTAGTGAGAAAATTGATAAAAAAGAATGTTCCAAACTTTCGAAATTCTAAATATTTGATTCATTTCTAAAAATAAATAAGATTTAATTAGCAGCAAAAGTCTAAATAAATTTTTATTATAAGATAATCAAAAGCATTGACTATCAAAATTTTAATTATTCTTTTCTTGATAAAGAATATATATTCATTATTCAATGATACAATGATATTTGATTATTTCAGTTTTATTTTTATGATTCCATTTCGCATTTAATGATGATTTAACAATTCTTTCATTACTACAACTTGATTTCTGTATAATTATGATGAACTCATAAAAATCCCCGAATGAATAGGTAAATACGCGAACGGAACAGGTAGAAAGAATAATTCGTCTATTTCATATTATGCTGCAAACAATCAATTTAATTTATGCAAAAATCCTGAAAATCCTGAAATTTAGACAAATAATTCCCATATCATATCATCACTTTTGCTTAATCAGCATCCTTCATCCTTCAAACTTTTTGACAGAATTTCTCGGAAACTATTCTTTCATTAAAATGCTCAATTTGTTATCATTTCTTGTCCTATCGATGTGACAGGAAATTTTTGAAAAACGCAATTCTCATCATTTTTCATTTATTTGTTTATTTGTACAGAATACAAAACATTTAACTTTTTTATTGTCTATAAAAGTGTATTTGTTGATATCTGTCCATGTATGGAATGTATATGCATAGATATTTACACATTCATATATAGTTTAAACATATAAAAATGTTTAATTTGCCTAGATAAGAAAGAAATGCTGAAATAATAAATTTAAAAGTAAGAAAAATTTAGTTAAAAAAGTTGATTTAAATATGCATAGAATGAAAGAGAATAGAATAAAAAAGAAGAATGAAATAAAATAAATGATTAACTATAATTAAAATTGAATTAAATTGTAAATGAAAAAAAAAATCGGAATAAGTTAGAAAAGAATAGAGAAATTATCTACCAGTTAAGATTGAAATTTCCGAAATGTCATGTCATGAAAAATTAATCTTCTTGTTTATTTAACAACTGATGATTTAATCAATTACAACTTCTCCAGAAATTAATCAGAAAGAAAGTATGCAATTAAAATTTATAGATAATTCATTCTGCAAAAATATTTCAATCAGTTGGTTTCATCAGATAACAAACTCAGTAATGAAAAAAAAAAAAAAAAAAAAAAAGGAATGGAGCTCTGTATCATAATTATTATTTTAGGCTTAAGTAAACTAAAATGAGAGGAATTTTAAGAATTCTAATAGTCTGGATTGAAAATAAAATATTCATTGTAATATGTTTTGTATTTTCAGTTCAATTAGTCCAATTCTATTCAGTTAAAGTTTGATTTAATATCGATTAATTTGACAGTACATTATATTTGTTAAAAATCCAACAATTTAGCAAAGTAAACAAAACTAACCGTTCATTCCACATCGTACTTTAACTTTAATATTCATATTGAATTCTTTATCAAAATTCCAATCAGCTAAGTACACAATTGAAAGATCTCCAAGTACTGATATGTGACGTATGTGACGCAGTTCATCGAATTAATCAAATCATTCCGAAGGAGGTATTTCTCTTTCCGTAAACTTTGTCGTTTTTGAAGATCGATTTTATTGTTTATTTGATTTGTATTACATTACATAAGTACACCGATTTCTTGCTTCGTTTTCTTTTCCTTTCTAACTTAAATTGATGTTTATACGATAAATCAGTTTTTCTTTCTGAACAACGCGATGTATTATCAGATGTAAATGTGTTGAGGTAACGTTCTCTATTATCTGATTGATTTCCTTCGATGATAAAATAATAATCAAAACAGTAAAAAATAACAGAACTAAAAAAAAAATTTAATTTCTTTATTTAAAATATTAGTTGAAATTTAAATGGAACAAATTTTCAGCAATTAAAAATTATTTTTGTTAATTTTTTTACCTGTGTCAGAAATATTTTTGTGTTATTAAACTTTTAGTTTTAACATGTGATTTCACCACTTCAATTTACCATCAATTTGCCGAACTTTAAAGTTATGCAGAATGCCTCAAACTTCAACAAATCTCAAATTTCATATAAAATAAAATATTTCTATTAGTTGCATTTGTGATCATATAAAGGTCTAAAAAATCTAAATATTTATATTATATCATTCTATCATATGAATTGTTAGATTAACGGTTATACTTAACCGATTGATTGCAATGTTTATATTTCTTCGTCTAATATGATATCAAACTATCGGAAAATTGTAAACTATTGAAATCACAAATATTATAAAACGCTATAAACAACCTCACTATAAAAAAAATTGTTACCTGTTTTCATTTTATTCATCCAATTTTATCACTCACTCATTCATTCACTTTCTTTTTACTACTTTGCTTTCTTGTCACGAGTGCTTTCAAATTTTCTATCCCAAATATCGGATAACCGAAGAATATTTCATAAGATACCAGTATTTATAGCAATCAAAATATCTTAATGTTTTTTTATTCCATAAGAAGTCTAATCGTAACATATGTTTTAATTAAAATGTCAAGATTTTGCATAATTGATTGCAATGTTGCAAGGATAAAGTTTATAAGCAATTGTTAAATTTTTCGCAACATTTACATTGTTTGAATTGAATTAACCATATTCAAATCTAATCCTGTAAATGTAATGACTGATGCCCATATGCATAGTTCAAAGACCAAGATCCTATCAATGGCCGAAAATGATGCAACGATCCTGCAATCATGCAACAATCATGCAACGCCTCTCTTTTGATTAATTAAACCCGGATATAAAGGCAGCGCCAGGGCGTGATCTAGAGTGACAGTAGTCAGCAGCAGGCAGTCCAGCAGTTTCGATCAAAGAGTGTAATCATTTTCTCGACTACTGAACAATAATTACTTCTTCGATTTCAACAGAGAACAACAGTTACGATTACAGTTATGGACTGCTTTTACAACAGCTCCACAAAGAATACGATTGACCGAAATTACCCTTTAAAACTAATTCCTTTCCCTTTTTTTTTTTTGTGCTATTAAAATTCTTTCTGGACAATATTCACAATTTTCGTGTATTCGATTCTACTAAACGAATAAATTATTAAAATTTTTATTGTCTCTGAGACGCTAACAATTCACGAAATATCTTCCACGACATCAATATTTAAATAACATTCCCATCCAACTATCGTGTATTATCGACACTCATCAATTGTTTTGAATCGTAGTTGCTGCAGATAAAATCCGTCAAACCAAAAACTTCATTGCACAACAAATTCAATTTTTCGCAATTTCTAATTCCACAAAAACTTGCCCCAAAACTTCATCTCGGGCACCAAAAAATTGTTGTGTCTTTTCGTTCCCGACAATTTTTTGGTGTCGGAGCTAAAGTTTCCAACATATTTCTGTAGGATTAGAAATTGAAAAAATTGGATTTGTTACATAACCAAATTTTTGGTTTGATGGACTTTATTCGCAGCAATCACAATACAAAACCATTGATGAATATCGATAACACACGATAATTAGGTAGGGATGTTATCTGTATAATGTAATAGAAAATTTTTAAAAAGCACTCGTAACGATAAAGCAAATAGTAAAAAGAAAGTGAATGAATGACAGAGTGATAAAATTAGATGGATGAAATGAAAATAGTAAAAATATTTTTTATGGTGAGATTATTTATAATGTTTCATAATATTTGTGATTTGAATAATTTACAATTTTCTAATAATTTGATATCATATTAGAAAAAGAAATATAAATAATGCAATCAATCGTTAAATATTACCGTTAATCTAACAATTCATATGATGAAATGATTGATAGTTAAAGAGAACATGAATATTGAAATTATTCTTTATTCTTATATGATCATAAATATAATGAATGGAAATGATTTATTTTATTGACTGATTCGACAAATATAATCTATATAAATAAAAATGTAAATGTTCGTTACTACTTGCCTCACAATTTTTCAAATTCTTCAATAATTGATTTGAAATTTTCAATGCAATCTTACATACTAATAGGCGCGTATTCAAAAACAGTCGGAGATTTAAGATTTTGAACAATCGTACATTTACAATTTTATTCAGATAGATTAGATTATTTTTATTATCACGCTTCGTATGCCAAGTTTAGCTAGTAAAAATAATGAAGATAGAACGAAAAATTGGAGATTTGTGGAAAGAAACAAATGGAGATGTAATTTGGGAAAAATCTTAAATTTTCGACAGTTCTTAAAAATCGCTGACAAATATTTGCCTATTTTTAGTTTTTCCATAAGAAACTAATTATTTTGCATAATCTGTGTCACAAATTATATCTATAAATAAATCCTTTTGCATATGGAATAAGTCACTTACCTATTTATGATTTTTTCCTCCAAAAAAAAAACTTTTCACCTATTCAAAAATTTTTATAAATATGATAAATGAAATATAATAATTCAATGAAAATTTAATCTATTCATTGCTAAATGGACCAAATGATAAATTAAATAACAGACAGTTTAACCTTGAAATAACTGGTTGAACTTTTTAATTTCAATGGATGACTAAACTTCTTAAGAAATTACTACGATTTTTTCAAATATCCATTTGGTCGCTGACCAAAATAGATTTCCTCAAAATTTTGATATTTTGCTTGCTACTTTAGGTGCATCAAAATTTTTCGAATTTATTGAAATTTCAATTCCAAATTTAAATTTTTTAATAAATATATTTTATATGAGATATATGCATAAAAATTTATAAACTAATCCCATAAATTATAGTAAATATAACAATGCAATAGAAATAGCAGAATTAACGAAAAATTTTACATTTAATTTGCTCATCTAGTATTTATCTCATCAATTTTCAAACATTTGAAAATTGTCTTAGATTTTTGAAAAATAACAATTTCAAAAATCAAAATCAAAAATATGAAAGATATAATTTTAAAAATTCAATTTTTATTTTGAAATGATATAGTTTTATCAAAAATTCAATTTTTTTTAGTTCATAAATGACAAGCGCAAAAATCTTTCCATAAGTATGAAAAAGTATTAAGAATATTTTAAAGCATTAAATAAAGTTTTTTTTTTGTGAATTTAAAATCATGGAAAACTTTTAAAAGCTCAAAATCGAAAGTAAATTTTTGAAATTAGATAATTGGGGAAAAAATTTTGCGAACTATCTCAATTATTATAGCATGAAATTATACCTAACAAGACTTGATTTGAATGCGAGATATGATAAGATAATATTATAGGTAGGTAAATATTATTGCTGGCAATGAATTGGATAAGCTTATATTTCCAAACTTTCCTTCTCACATTATTCATTTTTCGATAGATGACGGAATATTTGTCAAAAAAGAAAGAAAAAAAGAAAAAAAAAATGAAAACTTAATAAGTTTAGTTTTTAAATTGCAAAAAAAAAAAGAAAAAAACTTTTTCCAAATATTGAAATATCTTTCAATTGCTTATTATGAAAATTTCAGAAATATGAATTAATTTAAATGAAATTTTCTTCTCTTTTTATTCTTCGCTATTAGATAATTTATTCGATGACAGAAATCTAAAAAATTGAGCAAAAAAAAAAAAATGAAAAAGGTCGAAGAGAAAGATAAGTAAGTTTGATTTATGAAATAAAATAATGAAGGATCAAAAAAAAAAAAAAAAAGAAAAACCTGAAATATAAGCGGATAGATGAGTTGGATAGATAATACAATAGAATTATGCATTTATTGTTATTTCGCTACCATTTGCGATAATTTGATCAAATTTTTGAAACTGAAATGAAATTAAAATTGAGAAAAAAAAATAACGGAAGCTTCAGTGGAAAAAAAAAAAGCAAAAATAGAATGAAATGATAAATTGCTTTTTCCAATGACCTGTATTAAATATTGGGTTATCTTGAGCATGTATATAAATCTGTATGTGATCAAGTTAAATTACATTTTATCATGGAATTTTATGATTTTTAAAACTTTTTGACTCTATCCATATCTTTTTAAAATATCTTGCCATTAATTGTAAACAACAAACCACATAAACTAAAAACACATAAAAAAATTCATTAAAAACCAATAGGTAAAAATAAAAATCAACAAATACCTATTAATAAATGATTAAGAATAAAAAAAAAAAAAAAAAAACAACAGAAACCTTAAAAAAAAAAAAAAAAACAACAAAAACAAAAAAATAATAATTAAATTACATTTTTAATTGTTGTCGTTAAAATAATCAAAAATTTTGAATGAATATTTTTTTTAATTTAAAATAACGAGCTTACGGTATGGATAATTAATTGATCATTTTAATGAAGTTTTTTTTTCCTTTTTGTTTTTCTATTTATCAATCAAATTTGATCGAAATTAAAATTTTTCTTTGAGATTTAAAATTTAATTTGCATTGAAATAACAACAGTGACTTTTTCTTCATTTAATAACTTACTGATTGTTTAAAAGACACATACTTAAATATACTTAATATAATATATAATATACTTGAACATAATTAGTATAATACTAATATTAATACTATTATAGTATAGTACTAGTATATTATTAATAGTATAGTATTAATATAGTACAGTATTGGTATAGTATAGTATAGTATTAGTATGGTATAGTCATACTTAATACATGAATCTTATTCCAATTATTTCCATTAATTAAATTATATAAATTGGAGGGCTATAAGATGAAATTAGATGGATATATTTAATCATTCTAAGCGTATGTATTTTTTGAATTCTTAAAAAAAAAAAAAAAAAAAAAAAAAAAAAATGAAAAAAAGAAAAAACGATGAGATTTCTGCATTCACATTGAAAAACAATATTTATTTCAAATTTTTGAGTGTTCTCATTAATTACGATATTTAAATGAATTATAATACATGTCAAAAATAACCAAATTAATTTATTTAATATTTTAAGTAAAAAATATGACCAAACCACTTTTTTTTTTTGAAATTTGAAAAAAAAAAGATTTCACATGTGCAATGTTACGATTTTTATGATTTTTACATTATTTCTTTCAATTGAAATAATAGATTTCAATTAAAAAAAAAAATTATTAAACAATTCAATTCTCGATTAAAATCTTCCTCATAACCTTTATCTTCTGAATTATATAATCATTTATTCTATAAATTTGATTCTGTCTGAATGTTACAAAAAATTTGAAAAAAAAAATTCAATTCCAATAATTCCAATATGTAAAAAAAAAAATTAAATTCCAGTTGTAATTTTTTTTTTTTCATTCAAAATGCAACCCTTCAAATGGTGTCAATCTTAAAACCTTAGACAGAAAAAGATTAATAGCAAAAAGAAGTCCAAAAAAAGAAAAAAAAAATAAATAAATAAGATTTAAAGGAATCCAAATCAAAAAATTCTAAAATTTTAAATAGAATGAAATCTTTAATTTTGAAAATTAACAATTTAAAAATTTAACCTATATCTTCATACAAAAAAAATAATATTCATAATAAAAGATTTTACACAAAAATATACAAAAATTACTTGCTATAATAAATGTAACTAATGAAAAAAACGGAAAAAACTGACAAAAATCCATTTAAAATAATATTTATAATGAAAGATTTTGCAAAAAAAGAATTTTCTCCATAAAAGATATGCCAATAAAAACAAAAAAAAGAAAAAAAAACTGCAAAAATTAATTAAAACAATAAAATAAGACAATTTTTGAAATACTAAATTAAAAAAAAAAAAGAAAAAGAAAAAAATCCTTCTATTTATGAATTGATTCAGTTCTGCTTTTTTATGTAAATATAAAGAGTAAAAATCAAAAATTTTCCAGGCATAGAGAAGTTAAAATTAAATTCCTCGAGATAAAAATTAAAATTGTAAAAAAATTTATACTTAAAATAATCGATAAAGATTTAAAATAAATTAATCGAAATTGTGTAATTTATTCTAATAATTAATGTAATTTTTTTGAAGGAGAAAAAAAAAAAAAGTCCGACAAAATTTGTACAATTTTGATACAATTTAAAATTATAACAAATTTTATCAATTGTAGCATTTTTTTTTTTTTTTTTTTGCAGAAAAGAGACAAAAAGAAGCATACATAAATTTCGAATCACCGTGAACAATCAACAAAGGGCCGCTTTTTTTTTTTGACGGCTTTTTTTTTTGGAATTTATTGCTTCTTTGGCATTTGCTCGGATGATGCTCACAAATTTGTTAAGCAAATAAATAAATAAATAAATAAACGGAAAGATAGATATTCGATGATAGAATATGTATATGGAAATGTTTGATCAAACAATGTATCATTTTGGAATTTCAAAAAAAAAAAAAAAAATCTTTTTTTTCTTTCACATTTTTTTCCAATCAAATTAAAAATTATTTTTCAAATTTGATCATAAATAAAATAAATATGAACAAAATCGATATTTTTTAAATTGAATTCAATAGCATTTAAACAAAAATTTTATTAATTCTATTATAGAGAAAATTATAGAATTCTATTCTGATCATAATTGTTTAATTTTAAAATGATCAAAAAAAAAAAAATTTGATGGAGATAATAAAAATATTTTTGTTTTTCCCTCATTTATTTTGTTTTAATTTAAAATAATTTCAAAAATTTCGATTATCTTTCATATTACTATTTAAATTTTTCAAGTATAAATTAATTTAATTTTTCACGAATAATTAATTATTTGCTACAATAATATATTAGCTTTCGAATAATTCAGATCAATAATTCGATCTATTGAAGGTTATCAGATGATGATATCACTTATGATTAGTGATAATTTGGCAGATCTGAAATCATACCACTTGTGACACCTGGATCAACAATTTATTTGTCATGAAATTATCCGATCTAACTGACTTCCTGATTGTTTACTTTTCTTGTCCGAATTATTTGTTCAATATGTTCAGGTTAAACAGTCAAATGTATAAAATATTTGCTCGAATCTTGGCTAGAAATTTTTGTCAATCAAATTTTGAATATTTAAGTTTACATAAATTACATTTAGAAAAAAATTCAAAAATTTCAATTTTCTACATTTACCCCGAAAAAAACCCCATTTGTACCTAAATTTTGAATTTAATAAAGTTAAAATTAGTAAAAATAATAAAGTTGAAAGTTTACAGTACATATATATTGAAATCAATTGGATTCGAGTTTAATAAATTAATTAAATGATTATCGATTAAAATTAAATAAGTTTTTTTTTTTTTTGCATTGTATCTTGCAATAAACTTTTTTCTTTTGGATCGAATATTTTTTTGCTTTTTTTTGCAATCATTGTTTTAATCGAATAAATTTGCATATCTCCTAATTAACATTCATATTTAATTATAGGACGAGAAAAAATCCAATTAATAATCAAAATTCTGTTAATTCTCATAAATGGCTATGAAAATTTTAACAATTTTTTCTGAAAAATTTACTGAAAATTATGAGAAATTTCATAATTAGATTAATAATAAGAAAGGGAATATACATAGCATTTTAAAATGAAATTCAAAATGATAATTTTTCAATCGATTTTGGTCAATTATTCGTTGCTTATCGATAAATATGATAAAATGTTTTATCAACAATATAATTTGATTAAATTTCAAATTTTTTAACGAAATTTTTAGGCTTAAAAATATTTGTTTGTCAAAAATTATTAATAAAAACAAACTTTAAATATTTACACACACATATATATATATACAAAAAGCCATATAAAGCTAATAAACTAAGAGAGAAAAATTGGAATTCGTGTTTTTTTTTTTTCTTAAAAAACAAAATCGCAAAAAAAAATTATAAAAAAAAAAAAAAAAAAAAAAAAAAAAAAAGAAATCCAATATTTTGATGGTATAATATTGTTAAAATCATTCAATCATTTGCTACCTTTTTTTTTTCTCTCAAATTATGACTAGTAGTTATTCAAAATTTTATTTTTTTTTTTATAAAATTACGATTACGATTTTTTTTCTGACAAAGATTATGATTACTTTCTTAAATAAAAAATCATAAAAATTAAATATAAAAAGCGTTTGCTTGGAATAATTTGAAGATGAATGACCGAAAATAATCTTGATAAATTGCAATTAATTTAAGATGAAAATATTGAGAAAAAAAAATGAAATTAACTTATTGTTTATTTTATAATCATGACCAATTAAGCTTAATAGATAATTAATATATTTAATGCTAAATTATTGAATTTTTTTTTTTTTTTTTGAATACCAATTTGAAGAAATTTGTAAAAAATCTTCTGTGAAATGATTTTCGCATGAAAACCAAAGTTTTCGTTTTATCCGTCATGAAAAAAAAAAGCTGGATATGCTTGCGGTATTTATTATCTCATTTAATTAGATCATCAGCTTAATAAATAATTATAAATGATATAATTTAAAAAAAAATTCATCTAAAACAACAAATTTATCAGTTTATCAAATGTTTATCAAAATGTAATTTGTCAAAACAAATCAAAAATAATTCAAAAATTTTCGAATTTTTAACAATTAATTCATCAAATTCAAATATTTAAAAAAAAAAAAACATATTATGTAATAAACGTAATATACAAATGGATATTTTGAAATTTTAATAAGATGAGTTTTGAAGTGCTAATGTAATCAATCAATTTTTCAAAAAATTTTTTAATAAAATTCTTCCATTTTGTAGGGTATAAACGAAACTCGTTGCAATTAAATTATTTCAAAATTAATGAAAAAACGATTAACAATAATTCGTGAAAATTTTACCTATTTACTTGTTTACTTTATTTGATAAAAACCAAAATACATCATCGGAATTTTTATTCATTTACATTATAATTTCTATTTTTCAAATATCTTATCATTCAGATCGTATTCTTAATTTGAATTTACTAACCTGAAATTGTAATTATCATTGAGATAAAGGAATGCCAAAGGAAAATAATAAATTTGATTACAGTCAAAATAAATAGTTTTATAACTATGAAACAATTCAGGAAAGCAATAATTTAATAATTCGAGGAATTTAGATTCCGATTCAGATTCCGAATACAACAGAAAAAGTAATTTATCGAATAATTAGCAAAAGAAAATCCGGAAGGAATATAAATATTATAAAACCACCTTCCGGTCGATGGTATAGTTCAGGAAATTCAAATTCCGATTCAGATTCCGGATAGCATACAGCAGGATAGTTAATTTATCGAATAATTGTCAAAAGAGAAAACCCGAAAAGATATCAATATTATCGGACAAATTAACTTTCCGATTTGGTGACACTTGGATCAAGTTGTTGGTGACAAGTTTGTATTATCCCTTTTGAACAATCATCGATGACAACCTGTAAATATACCATCGAAGTGATTGTCATCATCATCGGCTGAACAAGCAAGCAAACGATTAAAGCTTTTTAATAAATACAAACATATAGAGAAATCGATAATTTTCGTTTGTTTTCTAAAAATTTCAGAATAAATATTTTTAAATTTCAAAAAAAAAAAAAAAAAAAAAAGTATCAATAAGAAAATTCATTAATAATTATAATCCATAATTACAAGTTCATTTTTCATCCAAAATACTGATAGATTAACTGAAATAAACGAATTCATTATTTCATTAGATGAAATTATTGTTTATTGCAATTTTGAATTCATAAAAGAATTTGATTTAATTTTAAGTAAAAAATTTTGGAGCATTAAAAAAAATTTAACTTACATTGAGCATGAAATTTTTGCAGCAAAATGTGAATTTAAAAATTTTCGCTCGCTGAATTATTTTCAAGAAAATGATCAATGATAAAAACTAAAAAAATAGAATTAAGGAAACTGTATGTTGATAAAATATCGATTTATTCCGCTTTTTTTTTTTTTCTTTTTAATTTTATTTTTTGAATTAGAATAATCGGAAATGGAAAAATGATTGAAATCATAACTAGTGTTCATCTGTTTTATTTTTCATTCAAATTCATTTATTGTTTGATCAATGTTTAATCTTAATCAATACTGACAAATGTATGTTCTTTTTATCTTCAATCATACATAAATTTATTATTGAATAGAAAATGTTCAAACGTCAATTTATTCTGTAAAATTGAGAATTATTTAAATTTCGAACTTGAACTTTAACCTTGACAATTTATTTTCCTATCATATCTATGAAATTTTCGTTTATAAAAAAGTTAATAAAGCAAAAATTCGAGCTTAGATTTGAATAATTCTCAAACATAATCTAATTTCTTAAACACAATTTAACTTCTTAACTTGTAAAAATTACTAATTTATTCTTAATTTCTATTAATAAATGTTAATCTCATGTAAATTTAAAGTTTTGTTAATTAGAAGATGAAATTCCTTTATAAAAAAGTGTTTAAAAAATATTTTCTGAATAGCAAAATATCATAAAATTTGGTAAATTCTAAAATGCATTGTAAATTAATAATGCAAATATAATTTTTCATTCAAAATGGGAATGAAATTTCTGAAAAAAAAAGTTAAAATTTTATTTATCAAATTTCTTTGAAATATTTATCATATTTTTATGTGAAAAATTCTGATTTAGAATTTCCAAATTTAACAAAAAAGGTTGAAAAAACTTTAATTATATAACATATCAGAGTGAAATTTGAAATTTAAGAATTGTCATAGTTCGAGATTCCGAATGTTCAATTCTATTCAATTTTTTTCATTTTAACGATTATTTAGAATCTTAGATTATTGTATATTATTAAATTACTTCTTTATCAGTTCGGGATTTCTGATATCATTTAGCTCCCTCATATCTCGAATTATGCAACATTTCAGGCGTTTATTATTTCAGCTTGTTCAGAAACTTGGATTATTTGAATTTCTAGTTGTTGCAGGCTTTAAGCCGTTTAATATTTTAAGTTTTTAGGTATTTCAATTCATTCTTTACCTAAGTTTATTCCATATCTTAAATTCAGGCTATTTGGTATTACCTGATATCTTGGATTTTTGCTCTAACTCTTCAATCCCAACCTATATATTTTGGCATTCCTCAGATTTGATAATGATCACAATTATCATTAAGTTTAATTAAATTTTGAAAATTTTAACGAGTGAAATGTTTGCCTGTTATATAATGCAATGTCCATTCATATTCTAAAGTTAGACTTTAAATTAAAACTTTTTTTGAAAAAAATTCTAGCAGAAATTTCAAAATTTCATTTTTGAATTCAAAATTTTTGTTTCGGTTTAGTCCAGGAAAAGTCAGAATCAATCAGAGAAGAAAAATTAAGACGATTTTTCAATCGAAAAACATCAATGTTTTAGATTTGCACAGCAAAGAAATAATAGAGCAAATTGAGAGGGCATAATAGATTGATAAACATTGCGAAAATAGTTGTTGTTGCTTATGCTAGATGTTGAGAGAATTAGCAAAGAGACGATCATAGTAGTGTGATTAGGAATGGCAAGAAACTATGCAAAAAAGAAGAGACGATTGAGATTGATAAGATTCGCGAGATGGTAAGAGACTAATTGGTTGTAGTGAAAAATGCAAATTTGATTTTCTTATCTGCTGGAAATTCAATCACTGGTTAGAGAACAATAGAAATTTGTGATAAATTATCATGTTAGTGATAAGTGATGAATTGGTTTTGATAAATTATTTTGGTAAATAATTGTGACAAATTATAAATTATTAAGGAGGAATGATTTCTTTTCAAACTAATTTTAATTGAAATTTAATAGTACAATGTGTTGAATTTATAGAAAATACGTGTCATATTTTTCTGGATTGGAATAGCACTAATTAAATGTAAACATAGCAATCTGGCAAATTTTTCTTTTCCGATCAATTCTCAGTATTTTTTGTCTTACATAGATTATTTGCAGAAAAATGGATGATGCAGGTCATTTGGAATTATTACAACAAGGATCAGCATGGAAAAGGAAACCACGTGAGGATCAGGAATGGGAAGGTGAAGATTTTGGACCGGTTACATGGCAAGAATTATCCAATATGCGTCGTAATTCGGTTATCTTATTCAACAGTGAACTTTATCCGACTAAAATATCTGAATGGTCATTACGAGCTGAACCAGGACGAGATAATAAGTATTACATATGTGTATTGTGTAGAAGAGTTCAGGTTACTTTTCAATTTTAGCTTTAAATCTTTTATTTGTAATTCAAATTACTAAGTATATCGTTATTGTAAGAGTTATATAAATTGTTGGATCATTCAATGTAGTTTTTTTTTTTTTTTTTTTTTTTTTTTTTGCAATTGTAAATGGCTTTAAATTAATTATCCATAAATAATCGAATTTTCATGGAAGTTGTTCAATTATAACCATGAGTATAGATTCATTTCATGATTTATTTAGTTGTTTTTTCTCTCTTAATTTGAGTTTAGTAATTTCAGAATGCTACTTATTCTAAAAGCATTTACTTTTCAAGTGCATATGATACTTAGTTTAAATCGCATTTCTCATTGTTTGTAGCATTTGGTTTGCTTATTATTTGCAAGAAAATTCGATTCATTCATTTCTTGGTTTACAGAAACTAATTAGATTACCTCAATATCTGCTTGCAGGATCGTGGTAAGCGTTTAATACCACCGATGAAATTTGGTCCACCGGCTCGTATTTTGGTTCGTAATGGACGTTTTCTGACGCATCCGGATTATCCTCGTACACCACACATATGTGGTTTCGCTGATAATCCAATGTCTGATCGCGCAGTTGTCCTTGCACGACGTGCAATGATTCGTGCACGAACGGAAATTAGCGAAGATGGCATGACACCGCGGGAAAAAATCAACCAAGTTTTAATGAGTTTCAGAGAAGATGAAAAATATGCAGATTTAAGGTATCATTTACAACGTTCATCAGATTAACTGAGTAATATCTAAGGAAGTTATTAAATTATTTTAATATTTTCGAAAAATTTTTTCTTCTGTTAATGCAGTTATGCAACTAGACATTTCATATGCTATCAGTTTCATAGTATTGTAGCAATTTTTTTTCTAGTGTATTTGTGATAAATATAAAAATAAGGAAGTGAGCATTAGGTATTGGATGTAATGGATTAAAAGTGAAGATCAGCAATTCATAATAGTCAAAAATTGCTCTCCGGCATAAATCGAGTCCTTATGTCAGAATTCTGATCAAATTGATCGCAATTTAAGTAGGAATGATATTTATTGTGATTCATTTAGATCAAGAACTATTAGCAAATGGCAGAATTTTTATTTTGACAAAATATTTTAGTGCTGAAGAAATAGAACAAATGGAAGATATGGTATTGGGACGTGTACATGGACGAATGTGGTCGGAATCGAGCTCTGTACGATCGCTATATATCAATCGCCGTAAACTAATAACTGCTAATCATGACGATAAACCGCGTAAAGTTTATGAATGTCCGATTGCAGACTGTGATTTTTTAACATTTGCATCTGGTATGATCAATATTCATTTAAACGAAAAGCATCGCATTACAAATGATTCCAGTACACTTCAGTCAACAGCTTTTGAGGTAAAAAACTTGTGATTTTGCTGTTTAAAATAATAAAAACGAATTTTTATTTCTGTAATTATTTTTATTACTTAAAAAAAATAGTAGCATAAATTAAATTTAAAATATTTGAACAGTCATAAATCAGCTTACCTGCTGATTAGATTGCGTATGCTTATTCTGGTAAATTAGAGAAAACGGCGTGATATCGGAGAAAAACGTCTAATTTGTAATGCAGTTTCAGGAAGAATCAAAAATATTGAAATTTAGGATATTTAAAACAATTATCAAATCAATTAGGTTATATTTGAGAAAATTATCAGTTCATTTTATATTTTTGAAAAATTTTTTCCACTTATATAGTTACATGAATAAGCATTTTACTAAGACTTTTTTTTTAAAATTAATACCTCTATGGCTGAATCATAAATTCCATCTCGAAAGATTGGGCAATATTTTTTTACCTAGCTTAAAGTTTGATATGATTGCTTAAAAGTATTAGAATTTTCTTGATGCCACTTTTTTTTTCTTTTTTATGTATCATGTTATCATATTCTTTCGTTATTTCGCAGATTTTAAGGCAGAATACTTAGTTTCCGCAGAAAGGAACGGTGAAGTGGGCGTGTCGAATCTATCAGGCGAACTTCAGACACAGAATGCTTCGCTTTATTCAACTGTACAGGTAATGCTTACCAAAAGTAATTACAAACAAGGTTTTTAAAGTTAAGAAATGGATCATTTATATTTAGTGAAAATAGACTTTTGTTCTTCGAATCAGTTTAGAAATTTCCTCACTATTAAAAGATTTTTTCAAAGACTATACTGATGTTTTTTACTCATTGCATTGATCATTAGTTTCCTGTATTGTATCCCTATGTTTTGAAATTTATCAATCTTCAAATTATTGCGGTTTCCCTGTTGAATTGGATTGATTTATGTTACCAACATTTTTAATCGATTTTTCTTGCTTTTTCTTCCGCCTAAAAGTTTATTTTCAGATAAATCCAGAGCCGAATTCAGTTTGCGATCCTGAAGGAGATTATGGTCCAGTCGTATATGAAGCTCTTTCTTGCCAACGGCGTAAATCAATTATTTTATTCGAGAGTAGACGTTTTCCGAATAAAATTTCTGAATGGGCTTTGAAAATGCCAACAAATGATACGACAACATATTATACATGCGTGTTATGTCGTAAGCTTAAAGATAAAGGGAAACG
Organism: Onchocerca lupi; assembly: GCA_028564675.1. Lineage (NCBI taxonomy): Eukaryota > Metazoa > Nematoda > Chromadorea > Rhabditida > Onchocercidae > Onchocerca > Onchocerca lupi. The sequence continues at coordinate 86,737 of JAOVVO010000151.1, read as the reverse complement.
ACAAGAACCACAGATTCATTATCCTCCTCCGGCTCGAATTGTAGTACGTAATGGACGCTTCATGGTACATCCAGATTATCCGAGGACACCACATATCTGCGACTTTGCGAATAACCCATTATCTGATCGGCAGTCTGTTTTATCGAGGCGGTAAAAAGAAGTTTTTCCTTTTTTTTTTTGGAGATATATTTTATCGGATAAAATAGCATTGCCCAATACTCCCATTTATTTTGAGATTAAGCAATGACTTGCCTACAGAAAATTATTTGAAATTTACCGATTATTTTGTAATCCATATCGTAATTTTATGGCTTTCATAATTTATGTTGCAAATTTATGCAGAGTACTGGCTAAAAAACCCGCGAATGGATCGAATTCTGATCTCCCTCTTCAAAAAATTTTCAATTGCTCCACTAATCAAGATGCGGACTATCGATATGTTACCATTGCCCCATCAGAATGCTCTTCATCAAACATTTATGTAGTCGAAGAACCAGGAACTTGGCCTCAGGACCCGGTAAGTTAAAATATCTATTAGGGTTCCAACAATAACTCACATTTTTATTTTTATTATTTTGTTGTTTCATTCTTGCAGTTATTGGCAACTACCGAACACAATATCCATGTTATCATCATTTGTTAATACTAAATAAATATTCTCTTAAAATCCAAGCTTTTACCCTATTATAGGTAAAAGACCTATTGTCATTCCAATATTTATGAAAAAATGAACACCAAAAAAAACAGGAATTCTGACAGATAACTTAGAAAAGTAATTTTTTGATCTGTAGGCAACAAAGAATATATATAGCAAGTAACGTAAAATAGTGGGAAATCAAAGCCACCTAAAAAACCCCATTCTTCGCTAAGTACTGCAAAAGCAAAATCTGTACGCCCTTCCGGTAAAAATCCAAACTGATTTTGTCTTCCGTTAGCAATACCCTTATCAAGCAAACCTGATTATAATATGGAGGCGTTAGCAATTAAATAGTGACAAAGCACGGAGACATATATTTCAGAAATATCTAAATTACTTGAATAAAACGCTGTTCTTTATTGACCAATAAAATGGACCTTACCGCTCCATTATCAATTCAATAACGATTGGATGAAATTCAATAATTTTTGCGTTATTTTTAGGAAATTTCATTATCTGACGATAGCGATAGCGAGTATGAAGCTCTTTTAAGGCTTGACGAGGACCAAAATATTAATGTGATTGCTTCTGCTGATGTTTCTGCTAATTCTGATGTACCTAATACTTCTAAAGCTGATTTTACGGTATATATTTCTATTGATATTTCGAGTTCTCAATTTTATTGTTTATATCATAAGTTTTCCGATTTTGCTAATATTATATAAAAACCGACTATATGTCGGTATAGAGAAAAATGTTGAATGCGCTAAGAAGATTTTTCCCAGCATTCAAATAGTACATAGAATAATCATAAGAAGTATATCTATTGATATTTGCTGTTTAATGACTAAACTATTTAAACTGAAAAGGCAATTGTGATATCACCAAATTTTATGTAAAAAGAATAAGTGAAGATTTCTCTTTACTTGTTCTTTTTGCATAAAATTTTTTATTCACCTTCCACATCGAATTTAGAATTACTTTATACAGAAAAAAAAAAAAAGAAAACTCGTGCAAAATGTGTTAATGTAAAATTTATAAAAAAAGAAAAAAAATTTAAATACAAATAAAGCTTCATTTAGAATTTCAATAAAAACATCACCCAGTTCGTCATGAAAATGTTAACTTAATCATGACAAAATTATTGAAATGAACCGCAAAACATGGTGGTGTTAAACAAATTTCAACAAAAAAATTTTAAAGATCTTGATAGTGTTTTGAAAAAATTTTAATATGAAATATACGGGGTAAATATTGAAAAGCAGAAGTGTCGAAACAATGATCGTAAAATTCTTGCTTCAGGCGAAGGAGGAAAAACTCTCTCTGATGTATAGTTGCTCAATTGTGGGATGCAGTTTCAGAGCGTCAACGTTGACTGATCTTGATATTCATTTAGGAGAGCATGAGTTGCTTGATGAGGAACAAGTCATACAATATGAAATTTTTGGGCAGGTCAGTACTTCAGTTTTTTTTACTCTCAATAATTAAAAAAATGTATGATTATATAGTAAAATGTTCAGGAAAATAAATATCATAGTTTATAGCAGTAGTAAAATTTCCAGTCTAAATTACGATCGCTATTCTTGTCCTCATCAATTTGCAGATCGTTAATTTCATTAGTGTTTTCTTCTATAAAAGCAACAGAAAGCAAATGAGCAATAAAAAGATGATTTTTGTACGGTAGTGAAATGTTGCTGTTCGGTAGTAACGAATCTACTTTAGGCAGAAAATCCATATGGAAATAGTGAAGCTATAGAAATCATTGACGAAGTAAGTCTTTCTGAACCGTTCAGGAAGCGGCAAAAGGTGATAAATTCGGAAGATCACATTGTATTAACAGCGGAAGATAATGAAGCTGAATGCAAAGAGGTTTTTTTTTTCATTTTTTAACGGAATAGTAGATTTTTCAACTTAGGTTAAATAACGTTGGAATAAGTTGGATTCAAATCTTTTGCTAACTCTCAGGAATCTTTATTTGATATTCCTGCGTAGTTTGAATTTTACTACATCAGAATTATCTCATAAAGGCTTTTCAAATTTATTCTTTTTCTTGAAAATTTAGGATTGTTTCGAAAAATCAGATTTACCAACTGATGTTCCATCGGATGAAGGAATTCAACAAAACCCAGAGGATTTACGGTCTTCTATCCGAAGGCGTTTACAAGTAAATTCATTCATAATAAATAGTTCTCTTTTGTACACGACATATCACAAATCTTTTAAATAAATTCATAATGACAATTCCATCTTTCTGTTTATTCTAGTCTTATATCATATTTTTTGAAGAGTTTTTCGCAATAATATTATTTTTTTTTTTTTCAAATACAATAGTATCTTTTAATATCAAATTATCCGGAATTCTTCATAGGATGTTGGACATTCACTCGAAAATATTGGAATGATGCAACTTTTGGAGGTTGATGGGTATTTGAGACGAATACAGCAACGATTATGTGATATTCAGTCATCTAACATGCGATATTTCCACAGTGCTGGAGAATTATTGCAGAGTACAGAGTCTCCACAAAATGTTAGTTCACTTACCCATTCTAGCAGCCAGTCTTAGACTTTTATGCCATATTTATGATACTATGTCTGTGAAATTGAATGTTTTGTTTTCCCTTATCTGGTATGTACAAATATACGCTTATGCGTGATTTTGCAGATATTAAATAAGTTTATATCCACTGTTATCTACTTATTTTTCATCTGACAGTTCTTTATCTTTTTCAGGCAGAGAATCATCGTTAATTTCGGCATTTCAGCGAACTGCAACATTGTGAATATACTGACAGATGTATAGCGTACTCTTTGTGATATATATAAGTTTAAATTTCAAATGAATTCTACTCAAAATCTTGCTCTTTCGAATTTTATTCAAATAAAATTCTTTTTCATAATCATATGTAAAGAGTAGCCATTCAAAATCGAAAAAAGGTTCCATAAAAGATGCGTAAACACGCACCATAATGTTTAACAAAGTACTTCAATAATATGTTGGGATGAAATTACAGAAACATTCGAGAAAGATGTTTTATCATTCATTGGAATAGAAACAAGTATATATACACAAATGAATTATAAAACAAAATATCCAGATATGATTTGATTATTCAACTAAATGATCTATTGCGAGATATCTCTATTACCGAATAGAATAATGTCTGCAAACATGGATTGATAGCATATTGATGTTAGCAAATAAAATTTGCTAAAATAACAATAAATAATATATCAAGAATGTGATAATTAAAGAATGAAAGCAGCAAGAGTAGCGAAAAACACAAAATTGAGAAAGAAAAAATCTCTTCATAAAAGATTAAAATTTAAATAACAAAGTTATTTGACGAAACATCTCAAGTTTCAATTTAACAAAAGGAGATCTAATATTACTAACAAAATGGTAGTATCGTTTGCGAAATATATGTCAAAATAGTGTAATTTGTACAGGTAACAAAACTGCAATGCATTATAAATTGGCGAATATAGTTTATTCAACATATGAATCAGATTGCGGCTGTTTATACGGAGTGAGATCAAGTGTTAGCATTCCAGAAACGGTATAACTGGATGGATGCGGATAAATACCGATGATGGCATCAGCTTTATTATAAAATTCTTCTTTTAGGGATATGACAATTAGTTGCATGTCAATACGTGCACGCTCACAGATAAAATTTGCAACCTGAAATTTGCTATATAAGAAATTCATAGTTTGCTAGAAATAATATTACACTGAAGTAATCATAATAGTGTGCTGGGAAATCAGTAGGAACTTCCTAAGTGTAACTTAGAAAATTCCTACTGATTTCCCAAAGCAAAAAAAATGTAACTCTAAAAGTTCCTTTACTCATTTAGTTCTTGTGGAACTGACAACTACCTGAGGTGAAATTACTGTGACGACAAAAATATGAAATATAACACAAGAATTCGGAGAAATGTGACAGTCTGATCGAAGAGGAAGTTCTCAATACGCTTCTTAATACATTTTTGATTATTATATTCCTTTTAAAAAATCACACCTTTCCAATATTGGTATTATCCAAGGCAGCATCAACTTCGTCCAGGATGAAAAATGGTGATGGACTACGAGCATGAATAGCGAAAAGTAACGCTAATGCTGCAACAGTCTTTTCACCACCACTCAAGTTATCCATTGGTCGGAAACGTTTACCAGGTGCTACACAGTTGTATGCAATGCCTTCAAGATACGGCTCTTCCATATTTTCTTCGCCGAGAAAAGCTTGCGCACTCTCATTGCGACTAAGTTTCTAAAAATGATAGAACTAAAAAATAATAAATTTAATTTTTATTTCAAAATAATTATTGTAAATGTTTTTTGATAGAAGGAGAAAATGAAAAGATGCAAAAGATTTGAGATTCTAAAACATTGATTAGTCTCAGATTTTTGAATTTTGCGAAATTCCTGAGATTCCGAAGCTTTGGAGAAATAAATCATTTTATTTCTAATAAATTTAGCAGAAATTTAATTACAAGCGGATAAAAGAAAGAAATCGAAATTTAAGAGATTAACCTTGTATATGTCATCAATTTTCTGAGAAACAGGTTCGAAGCATTCATGAAATCGATGGTAACGATCAGTTTTAACTTTTTCAAATAATAGACGAATTTTCCGTGCTTTTTTTCGGGCCAATTCGCATTCTTCTGTTGTTTCTGCTTCCTTTTCTTTTACTATTTCCATTCTAGGAGAAATAGATGGTAAAGAAAATTAAATAATCATTGGATCCATTTTTCTTGAAAGAATACAAAAAAATAAAATCATAAACTAATATTCACAAATAATTTCAGCAATAATGCAGCAGTTAATTTAAGCAAACAAGAATACGTCCAGTATACGTATACAATTCTCAAACTATGTTAAAAGAGTTATGGGAAACAAAAAAGTTCACTAGATGTGTAATTTTTTTTAATTAAGTTATGAAAAACTAAAAGTATGCCAAATCTATACTATCAAATAATACAAAATAGGCACAATACAAGAAAGCAGTATTAATATTTATTTTACCAACCTTTCTTTTGCCTTCAAATTCGGTGCATTAATTCGTGAAATTTTTGCCTGCGAATCACTAACTTCTTTATTCAGTTTGTCAAGTGCCTTCTTCATTTCTTCATCATTATCAAACTGAAATTAATTCCTTTAAAAAAAAAATGCCATTTTTGCTTTCTCCTATTTTTCCTTATTTCCCTGCTTTGCTTTCTTATTATTTGCATTCATCATTGTTCGCTGATAAATTAACTTCCATTTCTGCTTCCTATAAAAGCAATAGTTTTTCAAAATAGCAATTTCGTGAATAATCATACTTCTCTGAGATTAATTGGAAGTGTTCGATAATCCACTTGTATTTCTGCTTCACGATCCATTTGCTCGTGTGAGAGTTGCTGTGAGTCACTCACACTTGCACTTGCAGTACCTAAAGCAAAATTAAGCACCGTATATACAACAACTGAAGTATAAAATTATGATTTTAATCCCGATGATAATCTAATAATATAACGTCAACTTAAGCAACTGTTGGTTAACTTTTTATGATTTCATTCTTTAGAGATTACTAGTTTGATTAAATTTCTAGTCTTCCAACGAGAAAACAATATCATTAATTGAAATGTATGCGTTCCCATGCTAATGCCGGGCATTAGATCTGGAAAGATTTTTTCAGTAAACAGAGGAATGAAGTAAAAATAAAAAGACTTAAAGGAGGAAAAAACAAAGTTTTATATAATTATCAAAACTATTAGTATTTTGTGATATCAATCAACAAAATATAATTTTACGCTACTACAACTATATGGACATATTCAAAACAATATCAGCTTTCAACCATTCTGCCTAATTTAATAGCTAGTGGGGCTATCATAATTCGAACGGTTCAGTTACTGGAAAATGAAAACACAAGAAAAAAAATTACTTGAAGGAATGGCATCATCGATTTCAATATCGGCAAGAGATCCTTGGAGCAGTGGCAATTTGATACCATTCATTTTACACTGATGTAGTAAAGAGTGACGCTGATGACGCCGTCTCGAAATGGTTTGCTCCAATGTCGCAGCTGTTTTTTCTGCTGCGGCCACCTACAAAATTAACAGAGTAAATTTATAAATGTATTAAAATTAATCTCAGCATAAAATTAATTCACTACCAAGGATGGCAAATTACTACAAAATGTCAAAAAAGTGGTGATAGATCATGGAACTTTAATTTTTTATTTTCAAAATTAATAACTATTTCTATTGGCAATTACTTCTACCTGCAAATAAAATTAGTTGTAAAAGAACTAACTCTATCAGAAAAAAGTTACATTTTAGCCAATAATTATCAGTAATTAAATATCGATAACTTCGTCTTTTTATAACTATTCTTCAGAAATTAACGATAAAAAAAGAAGGTTATTGTCAGTGAATACCTTCAAAATGTAATTCTCTTCTTCTTAGACCAATCCAAATCTAATTAATTTATTAGTAACGAAATTAAAATGAATTTAAAATGGATTACTTCACGAGCAGCTTGCTGAGCAGCTTTTTTGAGTACGCTTATTTCGGAATCACTATCTTCGACTAATGCTTTCTTCGAGACAATTGCCATTTTCATTTGTTCCAATTCAGTTTCCAATTTTTTCAGTGTCTAAAAATGAAACCGATTATTCCAATGTCTACAGGACAAAACTTTAAAATCGTCAAAAATATCCCATTAATCTTCTAATATTACTGATTATATAATATTACCTTATGTTCCTCTTCTTCTTTCTTTTTTAATTCTTCTATTTCTTTCGTTAAACGTTTTACTTTCTCAGCTTCTTGTTTCTCTTTCACTGAAAACAGGAATTGTGTCTCAATCTCAGAGATATTATTAGTAGATTACCTCAAACGTGAGTAATCTGAAATCTTATAATTAGGCAAAAAGAATTCAAAAAAGGAAGAAATTTCTGCATGACAATCGAGAAAATTTGCAATTTTTAAAATGAACAATAGTACTATCTTATCCCAAGAACATAAATTAACGCGGCTAAAAAAGGATAATTTTAACTTTCATAAGTGTTGGCACAAATTCATTCAGGAGTAACTATAAAAAAGTCATTTAATAAATGCATTAATGTTCCATCAGAAACATTCATTTATGCCACTACAGTAAAACATAAAAAGTTACATCGCTTATCCTCTGATTTTAAATAGTCCAGTTCATTCCGCAAGCGATCCAATTCATTATCAAATTTCTTCAATTGATCCTGCATTTCTTCATGAAAACGCATCTCACGCTGTTCGTACTGACTTGAAAAATTAAGTGATTTGTTTAGAGTTTCTCACCGAAAAAAATAGTAAATTTTTACCAACCAATGAACATTCAAAAGAAAAGCAATCGTCAAAGAAAATTGAGATTTATATTATACACCGAAATATTAAAACATACAAAGTTCTTGGAAAGAAGGAATAAAGGAATAAAAGACATAAAGATTAACTATACCGAATATCTTTGATATTTATACGCTGGCAGAATTCGCGGAATACTTCATCAGTTATAACATTTCGTTTATGTTGTAATTTTTCAATTTGTACAACTCGTTCTTCCATTCTCTGTTCAATTTCATCAATTCGTGGCTAAAATTTCGCTTAAATTAGTTACTAGTCAAACGTAAAATACCAATTTTTAATTCACTTATCAAATGTCCTAAAAAAGATGCTATTGACTATCATCTAACAACTGCTCATGATATGTTATTTACTATTTATTTCATTTGAAGAAGGAATCTTCATCAATACTCTTTATTAAAAATGAATATTGAATCGTCGATTCAAGACAGGTAGTACAATCAGTATTTACTGATTGAATGATTGAAAAAAAAAAAGAATCAATGAAAATAATGGAGCAAAACATTGATAGAAGACAATAATCATTAAATCCGCAAGTCAATATAAGTAAATCGATTTAGCATCAAAATTTAGGCATTAAAAATTGGCTCAAATCAACTATTATATATTTTTAGATTATACTCACTTGTATAAGCGAAAGTTCGCTGTTAAGAGTTTCGAGATCCTGTTCAAGCTTTTTAAGTGTCTGATTCGTTATCTTCGCATGCTCATTTCGGGTATTTTTGAGACGATTTTCAAGATGAATCAGCTGATTCCGTTTCATTTCTACATCAAGTTCCTTCTTACGTGTTCGATGTAATTGCTGAAGTTCATCTTGCAACTTTACTCGATTCTCTTTCAGCTTCCTAAAATATTTTTTTTCCGATAAGATCTCCAGATGACTATGCACATTATGGCTCCATTTTAATCAGTTAGGCTGTCATTGTCATTTAATATTAAGATATAGAAATTATTCGAATTTTGAAGAAGAGTGACAATCAAGAAAAATATTTTCATAGAATCAGAGATAAATTCTGAGAAAGAAAAAAACATTAGCAAATAAACCTGATAGCATTTTCATCCCATTTCTTGGCTCGCTGTCGCAATTCTTGACCACCTCCTGATATGATGCCGCTTCTTTCGAACAATGTTCCATCCAATGCTACTGCTTTGTATCGATCCGATGCACTTCCATAAGCTAGATATCTACAAATGAATCAAAAATATCCCACCAAAAACAAATATACAGTCTAATAATTCTATTCATTAATATTGTTTGCATGTAGAGCTAAATAACTGATGCTATTTGGAAATGAAGTTAAAAAAGTATTTAATCGTTTGAGATTTTTAACCTTTCGTCGCTGCTTAATTTAAGATTATGCAAATTTATGAAATTTGAATGGTCGGATTCAAAACGAAACAAAATTAAAAATTATCAGTTCATCAATTACATAACCGATATTAAAAATAATAGTAATTTGGTCTCCTAAGAGAAACGATTTCCAATCAATTAGGAAAAATGAATATAATAATCAGTTACAACAAAATTTTTGATTAACTCTAATATCGAGCAGGAGAGAAAAATTAAGATTTAGAAAATTCAATGCGCAAATAATTACTTTGCATCTTCAGGTGTTTCGCAGACAAGCGCGTTACCGCATGCAAATTGGAGAGCTTTCCGTGCGACCGAATTATTGCACTGGATAACATCGAAAACCAGCTTTACACCTCGTGGCTCAGTCAGTTCTCTAAAATTCAAGTCTTGGGCATATTATAGTCTTTCTATTACATTTTATATTATAGTATGATGCAATACCAGATATGAGAAAAATGAATGCTTACGATATTAGCAGCTAAGTGACCCCACCCACTTCCCTTCTCCCCCTCTCTCCCAACTTGTCAAATTGCCAATGGTTGCATTCGTAAACATGACTAAAAAGAAAATCTTCGTACCGCAATTTTTCTTTAATCGGATGAACATCCAAAACTGATAAAGGAAGAAAAGTTTCAGGTGCGAGGCGTTGTTCTTTCAAATAAACGATACTTTCTCGAGCTGTTTCGTCCGTGTCACAAACAATGGACATCATATTTTTAGCTAATACCTATAATAACAACATCGCGGCAATAATCTGAAATTGGTCGAACTGACAAAAAAAACCATCATTCTCGAGTTAAGTTCAGAAGCTTTTTCTTTTTTTTTTTTAAATTCTCAGTAGATTTATATTCCAATAATGAGCCAGCAAAAATTAAACCTTAGTGATAGCAATCTGGAATCGGCGATGGGACGGTTGGCATAGGTCAACCAATCGACCATAGACACGATCTGGAAAGATACGCTTTAAATTTTCGATTGTTTCATTTCGTTTCCTATTTCTTTCTGATTCTGCTGTATCACCATGTGCTTCCGACAGTTGTCTTGAGACATTATTTAACTCCGATGTTACTTTTTCCAAACGTTCTTTTGATTCGCGCACCTATAATTTTTGTTTTTTAAAATTCTTGAAATCATCGAAAGAGCAACTAGTCGACATCAGTAACAGGTCATGCTATACATGACTGCAGATTAAAAAGTATATAAAAAAAAAAGTAAGCATTCAATGTAGGAAAATATGAGGATCTAAAATCCAAAAAATTTGAATTAAATTTCAAATAATTTTGAAAATAAGGCAACAAATGCAAGAAGATGGAATGGCACACCTGAACTTCAAGATTTTGCAAATTTTTTTTCTCGTCGTCAATTAAATTACTCTGTGATACGATATTTTCTGAAAGCTGTTCTCCCTGACGTGACATACGCTCAATTTCTTGCTCCTTCTAAAAAATTTTCGTCAATTTTCTATAGTTCAGTTTAAAAATTCGGAAACCATTAATTTATGAACTCATATTTGCATAGTTTACTTAGACTTTGTGAAGTTATCAAGATAGTATATCATTAGAAATTAAAATTCAAAATCCAGCAGCTAATAAAAATTATTCTATGAGTGTAGTGCATGGGAAACATATTTAGCCTCTTCGAAAGGATGTTTGAATGGGAAGTTACCGAAGCAGTAATTACGCCACAATAAATCTCACGAAAAACGAACATTTTTAACGCGATCATTTGCATGAGCTAAACGTCTCTGTTCAAATTGCAAATTATTCTTTTCAGTTTCTTGCTCTTGTAACAATTTATTAAGTTCCATATCTATAACACCACAGCGTTTTGTAGCTTCACCTTTCAGTTCGTAGTATTCGTTTACCTTTAACATAATCATATCAAATGAATATGAAATGTACATTTAAATGAATTTTCAGTTACGAAAAAATATTTTAAACAATTTATTCGCGGCATCTCATGTTTATTCGTTGCTATGAAACAAAAAATCTTCCAATGCTTTTCCAATGCTTTGGAAAATAAACAGCAAAATAATCAATACACCCAAGTTTAATGGCTACGCACCATCACATCGTTGATTGCCAAAAAATTCATTACCTGCGTATCACTTAGTTGCATTGCTAATTCTTGTGATTCAGTAGCAAGTTTGGCTTCGCAGTCTTGTTTTTTCTGCTCAACATCGCTAAAAAAGAATAACCCTTTACAGATGGAGCCAATTTAGATTAATTCATTATGATCTGAGACATCATAGTTCCATACCTAAGTTGTTGTTTCAGCGTGATTATATTGGTCTCATGAGCTTCAGCTGCTCGCTGGGCATTGGAATGTGCTTTATTAACCATTTCAAGCTTTGCTTTCACATGTACAACTCCCTGTTTAGCAGCAACATATCGTGGCTTTTGTGTCATTACTTCCTTCTCCTAAAAATGGCTAATGTGAAAATTATGCTTAGATATAATGTATAACACTTATAAATTAACATTTTATATTAAAAACTACAAGCAACTTAATCGATGCAAATAACTCTTAAATAAATAGAGCATGCCAAATATCAAATGTATTTCTCAGGATATTTTCAGATTTTCTAGATATTTTACACTATCGCACATCTATCCATTGCTATGAGTGCAGGAAAAGAAAAATTCTCCTTTATCCTAAAATATGCAACATAAATGGAAAATCAATTTGGATATCCATCAGCTATAGGAGCATTAATCCGTCATCAGAAAATTGCTGATGCGCATTCATGACAGAAGAAGCAAAAACTGACTATAGAGTTACATCTTCATATCTCAAACAATATACCTTCCCAGATGTTTTATTTTCCAGTTTGTGAACTTCTTTTAAAACTTTCTTGTGCTCCTGTTGCTTCGCTGTCACGGCTGCGTCACATTCTACTTTTTTACTGGTCAATTCAGCTACTATTTCTTTTTTACGTTTCCAATCGTTTGTTGTCTCTTTTGCCATTTTTTCTGCGTAAAACAACTGCATAAGATAAACTTGACGTTGTTTCGCTTCCTACAATCCATACTATTAATTTGCCAATAACTACCAACAACCAAGATCAAAAGTTACATCTTTAAAGTTAGTTCTATCCCACATATATTTATTCTTCAATGATAGGATTACGAAGATTTTCAGGTCATTGGATGCAACTGGATCAATGAATGCAAGATTCGATGTAAAGAACCAAATTGTTCCATCCAATCAATCATTAAGCAATAGCAATTAGAATTAGTATTTATTTCTTTAATTACTGAAAAATATTCTTCCTTTTTTCCCATCAAATTTCTTTCATAACATTGATATATTCAATAACTATCTAAGGACTATACTATTAATTTTTCTTTTTTAATACCTCGTAAGATGATATCTGCTTTTATCCTTCACTTAGTTACTTATAGACAATCTGATGATAATTTACCAAGCTATACAAGATGACAAAATATATTGCCCTGTATATGATCTAACACAGAGCAATCATTAAAGGACACTAACGTCATGTATGCTAATTATTAAGCATATTTGAAATGCAAACCAGCTCTTCCTTCAACATTTGATATTTTTCGGCTTCATCTTTTTCCAACTTAGCTTCACGCTTTTCCAGTGCGATTCCTCGTCGTTTATTTAAATTAAAAGCCGCTTCCTCTTCCGCCTTCGACAATTCTGCCTTTAGACGATCATAATCTGCTTGAAATTCACATGATCTGGAAAATTATGCAAGGAAACAAAATTTTAAACGATTACATATTTTATTCAAGATTTATTTTCAAGAACTTGCTCATACTTGAATTAGATGCTTATGAAAAAGATGATTTTACGATTAAATGCGAAATAGTTAAGTTGATGAAAATCACGTATACAATATCCGAAAAAAAAAAAAAAAAACCAAACCGTGAAATTTCCTCAAACATTTGCGTCAGCTCTCGCGGGTTTTTCATTGCAACCTGTTCAACTTGCCCTTGGTACACAAGAAAATTTTTCGCCTTCATGAATACATTTATTTCTTCCAATGCGTGGCCATATTGTTGCGGTGTAACAGTCTGCAATTATTTGAATGAAAGTTACTAAAAATAAAGAAACTCAAGATACAGTAGAAAAAGAACAATCAAATATTTCTACCTTTATCAAAAAATATGAGTTAAGAAGACAGTAATACAATTTAAATAATATAATTAACTGGGAATAAAGTAATACAAGCAACTATAATTAGTCTAAGAGATGTAATAACTTCAAGTAACCTAATCATTCGAAAAAATTTTCGGCAAAATAAAGTTAAAAGATTTAAAATGTTATGCAATACTTTGCCATCGACCCGATATTCTGAACCAGATCCGGTAACCAAACGAGTAAAAGCACGCATATGTCTATCATCATCTTCGTAATTCATTGTCACATGGCAACGATTTGCTACTGCTTTCCCTACTGGTGCGCCATGTATTAGGTCCTGTAAAATGTGCAAAATTAATAAATTACAGCTATCAAAACACATTAATTTATCAGAGGGAAAAAAGCGAAACAATCTAAATAACGAAAATCATGAATTATCTTAACTGGATAGAATATACGATATGGTTGAGGTATGAATCGTAAATCTGTAAATTTTCGAGAAAATCGATCCAATATGCAACCGTATTATATTAGGTTACATGTTCTATTAACTGTTAATCCAATTAAGAAAATTTATTTAATGTATAAAAAAATATTTAGCTAACATGTAGCTTCTTCACTCGCAGATTACTTGCTTTTTCGCCAAGCACAAAACACATTGCATCCATCAAGTTCGATTTACCTGAAATGGATTTTATAACGCTTCAACTGTTAGATCAAATTGCATGTAAAATAAGTAATAAACATAAAATCAATCAACAAAGTAACATAAAATATATCACATAGTTGATTTATTTAGAATGTTATCAGTGATAATTCGTTTGTTCTGATAAATAATTTACAATAAATAATAAGTGAAAAACAACTCACTGAAAGCTAACAAGATAATCAAAAATATATTTCTCTTAGTCTTTGCATTTTCTTTAATAAGGTTGAAAAATTCTTCAAACTCTCCGAATGGCATTGTAAACTTGTCTTTCGAGAACTTTGAAGATAATAATGCCGATACAAGTGTGTGACAGAGGACAATTAACTATCAGAATCTTTACGTAATCGGTATGAAGGTATATTTGCTGCGTAATTACGTTATTGAAACGTAAAATATATTCGATCAAAAAGAGTTACCTGATCCATTAGGACCAATAATTGCTGTAAACTGCTTGAATGGTCCAACTATTTGGTTGCCTCTATAAGATTTAAAATTTTCCAATTCCAATGTGTGCAATCGCCCCATGTTTACTGAAAACATAAAATGAAAATTCAAATCGGAATTGCAATAAACAATGACAACAGCAACGAATCGTTATAGCATTAAAATACTTCAATAAATTTACTAATAAACGGTGATGCCAGAAGAATGAAATCTTGAGTTAAAAATTGAAAAGATTCAAATCCAGAATCACTGATCATGATATCTTGATTCAAAATTACGGGTTATTAAACTCAGAACTACAAAACAGAAATTCATGAGATTTAGAATTATGGATCATGTAAATATTCTAATTCGAAGAAAACATATCCCTTTACTAACCAAATGAGACGTACCACTTATTTAATGAATTATTCAAGCATTTTATACCATATTCATATTTGAAATTCTTTTGACAATTTTAATAATTTTAAGTCACTCTCAATCACTACCGCTTCACTCATACCTAACTATTTCGTTGATTTTCTCAATCTCTAATACTTATTATCTGGTACAAGCCCTTAATATCTTCTCAATTATTTCCGATATTTTTGCTGTATACAAAAGCAACTTATTAAAACGGTTTCTCTCATCTTCCTGGGATTAGTATAGACGTACCCGTGATATCGCAAAAGACTTATGAATCTGCCGAATCTTCTTAAGATCTTATACGATTTTCGTACATTGATCGGAAAATATTGGATCTTGTTTATTTCACTCAATTTAAAAAAAATATTTTGGAAATTGCAATTTGTCGAAATCGACAGATGACAGTGAGAGCTTGTATTTCCCAAATTTTAGTAAGAATTTAAGATCAATGTTTAGGCAAAAAGTTTGCATTTGTTCAAACTAGTGAATGGTAAGAACTAAAGAAAATATAAACTAGATGCAACTGAAAAATGCAGAATGTATTTTATACCATAAAGGAAAAAAAAATGTTTCATTGCGTAGCTGCGTTAAATCTCCATCCTGCGTGGAAATGAGTTACTTTCTTGGGATGTCTTTAGGTATTTATTCGTATATTTTTGTAAAAAGCTCATTGATGTCATATGTGATTGGTGAAAATTAATCAAATTTTTTTTTCTTCATGTATGAATTCTAATAAAGATTCTGATTATTTTTCTGATTAGAATTCTGGTTATAAATCCTGATTATTTTATAGGTAGCAGTAGGAGTGAAAAGTGATGGATGAATTAAAATGGTTGAATTTATCCAATGATAAAGTAATTGAAACACAGAAAAACAGTGCACTTACTCAAAGGTTATCAAAAATTGTTGATATTGCTAAGGAAGAATTGAAGATCACTGAACATGGCGATGTAGCTACCAAGCAACAAGTATGTTTTATTTCATATTTTATGCATATTATTCACAAATGTGTCATTTCATATGCTATGTTATCGTTTGAAGAATAATAAGAAAATAAACTTCAAAAGTATTATAAATTACAAGTTTTGATACAAACTTTAGCAGAAAAAGGAATTTTATGATTTATAAGTGTTAAGCTTTCAGAAACTTTGATGCTATTAATTGTAGACTAATTTAACATAATGAACTGAAGCTTTATTTATGATTCATTATAATAAACTAATAAACTTTCATGGATTTATCTTTTCCTTTACCCAAACTGATGAACTTTCATTAACCTATCTTTTCACAAAAGATTGTTTTATTTAATATGGTATTAAAGACGAATCAATGAATTTTTGCTTCGTTTTTATTTATAAACTAATTTGTCCGAAAAACTCTATTTTAAGCAAATTTCTTTATAGTTCTTGGTTGTGATATCTTTTAATTATTTAGGGCACCTTGTTATATCACGTGGGTACACGTCTGAAGCCGCAATGCCAACAGCATACTCCATTAGTTGTGCGTCATATTATGAATGGGAATATTCGAACGGAACCACAACTTGTTGCAGCTATTGAATATTTGCTTAATAATGCTGTGAAAGGAATAGATGACGAGAAATTCCTGGATGCATGCGGTGTAGGTATTATTGTCACAGCTGAACAAATCCAAAATCAGGTATAACTCATAAAATATTATATCAAAAATTATTTATCTCTTCCAATATCAGTTCTTTTTGGATACAAAAATTACTCTTGTTTCATTTTTGGTTTGCATCTTTTTTGCTTTGATGATATCAAAAATTGTTTTTAAGCACTTTATTTTTATTTTTATAAATGAAGTTCTTATACGCCTATTGCAGTGTTGAAAAAACAAATGCAATTTTCTGTTTCTTCAGTAAATCTCAGAAATGTGGAAGTTGAAATTTTTTCATATCAGAACTTTGCCATTAGAATTAAATACATTACTGATAAGTTCATGGAAATGGAACTTTATTTTGTAAGACCTCTTTGTTCGGTCGATTATTACTAAATGCTTTTCCAGGTTAGAGAAGCAATCGAGAGATTCAAACCAGAAATTTTAAAACAGCGGTACAGCTTCAACACTGGGAAAATATTGGGTTTGTCAATTGAAATTTCAAAATTTTCAAATAAACTTTGAAAATAAATTCTTTTTCTCAAATTTGCTTGACATTACGTGTTATGCATATTGTTTTTTTCATATTATTTCATTATTTCTCATCATTATTATTGTTTTTTTCTTTCTTTTTTCGATCTGTGACTTACAATTATATGTAATTTGCTTACGATATCTTGCTTGATTATTCTTGATTTACAGTCCATCAGTTATTCTATAATTTGGAAACTTGTGACTTAATTCTTTTTAGGTGAAGTAAAATCAAGACTGAAATGGGCAGATGGTTCAGCAGTAAAACGCGAAGTAGATCTTTGTATAATGTTACTGTTGGGTCCGAAGACAGTGGATGATCTTTATCCCAAAAAGGAAAAAGGATCTAAGAATAAATCGGAACAGGTTGCTACATCCAGTTCAAATGCTATTACATCTAAAAATATTGAACCGAAGTGTATACAGAAAGGTAAATTTTCCCGTTTTATCTCTCCTCTTCCTCTCTTTTTTTTATGTTATGTTTATCATATAAATCTCAAAAAGTGTTCTCTTTAGCTACATAATGAATCCTGCTTTTATCAATTCAGATTACCCTGTTGCATATCTGACGTTGTATGTTACTTAATTATTTAAGTCGAACTATTTTAAATTCTCATTACCCTAAAATGCACCTTTATTTCTTTACTTTTCATTAGTATCCATCTATTGCTTTTATTTAGAGCATCATAATAATGAAATATCCTTAACTGGGCCAGATTTAAAAAACCTACAGCTTTGAAAGAAAAAAAATGTCTCAGTGGGTGCAACATATTGTGCTATCCACTGAATTGCGATGTGAATAATCTTGACACTAAATGCTATTACCATTATTCATTAAGAACCAATAGTTAATGCACTTAATAAAAATGAAATAAAAATAAGCTTCAATATAGGAGTGAGTCAGAAGTTAAATGTTGCATGGTTTGTTTGATACTAAGATATATATATTCACAATTTTTAGAAGAAGAAACTGTGGATACCGTCGAAGAACTAATGAGAAAAAAAACGATTTTTCACAGAGTTAGTTTCATTTTTAACAGTTTTCTGTTTCGAAAAAATTCAAAATGAACCAACTGTGCTATAACTCAGTGTAATGTTAAGTAATGGATTTTACTGTTTTTTTTTTTTTTTTTTTTTTGCATTTCAGGTTGGAGAAAATTATAAAACAAGTGGTTATGTTATTACACCGAACACTATGGAACTTTTGAAAGAACATGTAAAGGCTGTGAAAGGAAAAGTGAATTTTTTTGAACATTTATAATTTATTGATATTTATTGGGTCTATTATTTTTTCATGTTCTATGTGATTAAGTGGTTTGTTTTATTAAAATTACCGCGATCTTTTGAATTCATTGCTCTTGACCGATTCCAAAATATTTTATTCTCTTCAAAAATTGAATATAAGGAATACAATTGTTTTTTATCCGCTTAATATTTTATTCTATTTAATGATTCCATGTTTCATTGTGATAAATATACATTGGAATGCATACTTTTCAGGTTGTCACTCGTTTCCCACCTGAACCAAATGGTATATTACATATTGGACATGCAAAAGCAATAAATATAGATTTCGGTTATGCAAAGGTAATTTATCGTGCTGAATAAGTCAAAAATAATGGTGTAAAATATAAAGAGATGCTATAAATCATCTTTTATTTATTGCAGGCTCATGATGGAATTTGTTATCTTCGATTTGATGACACAAATCCGGAGAAAGAAGAAGAAAAATTTACGAAAAGTATTATCGAAATGGTAGAATGGTTAGGTAAGAATTTATTAATTCGAGACTTTGCATTATGGAATGCAGAAGTGCTGCTTTTTTTCGACATCAAATTCTATCAAGTTTCGAATAATAAATGTTCATTTTTAGGCTATAAACCATATAAAATTACGTATTCATCCGATTATTTTGACCAATTATATCAATGGGCAGTTGTTTTGATTAAAAAAAACTTAGCATATGTTTGTCATCAAGCTGTTGAAGAAATTCGTGGTTTTGAAGTGACTATGTCACCATGGCGTAATCGTTCGGTGGAAGAATCTTTGCAACTTTTCGAGGTAATTTTATTTTATTCCTACAAATTGATAGGTACTAAAGATTAAAATTCACCCGACGTAAAACTACTAGATTTCGAGACATGGCGATACATGATGTATTTTGTCGATGATGTTTATGTTTTTTGCCGAATTAAGAAAAAATACCTGGACATAATCACCTAGATATTCATATTCTTATCGACATGTACAAACATCATCTTTTCAAAGAAATCTTACGGATGCTTATTCATTATTCACTATGAGCCATTGATTGATGACGTTTGATGATTACTTAGTTAACAGAAGTTGTAAACTGAAATTGCAGGATATGCGACGCGGTAAATTCAGTGAAGGAGAGGCAACGCTACGACTGAAAATTATTTTAGAAGAAGGTAAAGTGGATCCAATAGCTTATAGGATTAAATACCTTCCTCATCACCGCACTGGAAATAAATGGTTTGACTTATTTCTTCACATGTTTTGTATAAACTCTAATAATTTGTTGATTTTTATTAAGCCTTATATTATTTTGGAATCGTGACAACTAAGTATGTGTTGTTATTTAGGTGTATTTATCCAACATATGATTATACTCATTGTTTATGCGATTCATTAGAAAATATAACACATTCTTTATGTACCAAAGAATTCCAATCAAGGTAAGTCATATGGATTTCATTTACTTTTCTGGAGATTTTAATGGGTACTGTTCTATTTAATGCTTTATTTTCGAAATAAATGGAAAAGAAGTAAATTATGTAGTATTTATGAATAACTTACAAGTCATTACATTGTCGTTAAACATTAGACGAAGTAACAGAAATGCTTGGAAATACTCTTTTCACAATTTTCGATCGTTCGAAATATCTCGATAATTTCCATCCCGTAAAGTTATCGTTTTAATCTTTTTTCCACTTTTTTTTTTTAAACTCTTCCATTTTTTCAGTACTTTTTGGCAAGTTTAATAATGTCCGCATGATATTCGGTACCGGATATTTACAGGCGTAGCAGTTATTATTGGCTTTGCAATTCTTTGGATATTTATTGCCCAGTACAATGGGAATACGGTCGTTTAAATATGAATTACTCTGTTGTTTCAAAACGAAAAATTAAAGCATTGATCGATAATAAAATTGTGAGGTATGTGAACAGACATTACATCACATAATTTTTTATTTTAATTATTTTAAACAACTTTTTGCTTCTTTTTCTTTTCTATGAAATAATAAATCGAAATTGTATTTTATCCATTTTTATAGATGATATAGCGTAATTAAATATTTGTCATCAACATATATTGCTTTAATTATAGTGATTGGGACGATCCAAGACTGTTTACATTGACAGCACTCCGGCGACGGGGTATTCCTCCAGAAGCAATCAATAATTTTGTCGTAGGTTTGGGCCTTACTACAGCACAAGTTTTTATTGATCCTCAGATGTTGGATGCTGCCGCACGTGATTGTTTAAACAAAACCGCACCGAGGTATTATAATTTTCCAGTCGATTTTCAATTTGAAATTTTATCCCGAAAAATATTTCAGTACTTACATTGTCTTATTTCGCAAAATTTTTGACAAGTCTACGTTGAAATCATAGAAAAATCAAAGAAAATTGCATAGCATGTTTTTTGCTTATGTTCATTTTTTGGTCCATTTGACAAAATAAAAAAAATCAATTTAAATTAATTTCAACAAGAATATCTTTGTTCCAGTTTTTCAATATATGGTTTGTTATTATTTGTAGAACGATGGCTGTATTGGATCCATTAAAAATAACAATTGAAAATTACGATGAATTATCGCTGCCATGCACTCTATCAGTTCCAGATTTTCCAAACGATTCAGATCACAGTGAGCAACATGTCATTGCTGCGGATCGTGTTATTTTCATCGAGCGATCGGATTATCGTGAGGTCAGATTTTATTACACTTGAGAATCATCGCGTATATTGCAATTGGTATGTTTCTCATGTTGATACCAATTTTTATTTTTCTTAACTATAAATGGAGTGAAAAAGATCGTTATTTGCAGGATGAAACGGATCGAAATTTTCACCGACTAACAAAAAATAAATTAGTTGGTCTGAAATATCTTGGAATCGTTATATCGTTTCTCAGTGAATTAAAGGTATATTTTCATGCGGAATTTCTTAATTTTATAGCACAAAAAGTCTCCCACGACAAGTACCTACCGTCTTTCTGATTAGAAATGTAATATTATATTTTCCTATCGTTCCATTTGACCGTGGTAAAATAGCGGATGAAAATTCCACATTTTATTTTATTCTAAAGTGTAGATTTTTAAGTTTAATTTTAAGTTTAGCTTGAAATGATATGTTTCATCATTAGTTAATTCTGTGCAGCAATAAATAATTTCTTACTATGCTCCCTGTTTTCATAATGTTAGGAGTCGTAATTTGATGTTTATTCCAGAATGAAAACGGAGAAGTAACGGAGTTAATAGTGAGAGCATCAAAATTTTCTTCCGAGAACAAACCAAAAGCATATTTACATTGGGTAGCAAATCCAGCCCATTGTCAAGTTCGAATATATGAACGATTGTAAGTGCTTTATGCATTTCACATTCCTTTTATCATCCAATATAAGGAATGACATTTATAGAACAAATTTTGAGTATCGTTTTATGAAATTTTTACACACCAATATTAGTCAGCTATTTTTTTAAGTTTAAAATATTCTTTGCTTCATATATGGATAGTTTTTTTTTCTCTTTATTTTGTTTCAGATTTCGACATAAAAATCCAGAGGATGCGAATGAGGTTCCCGGCGGGTTCATATCAGATTGCAATGAGGTATCTATGACTTATAGTTATTAGTGAATGATAGGGATTTTTTCTATGGATCACATGATGCCGGATAATAACTCAAAGGGATATTTTCAAATCCGAATTTTCGTTTTTGAGATATTTTATCGTCCTAAATAATTCTGATTTGTCGATTTTCCAATAGTCTAATGTTGACATTCATCCATTGTTTTCATGAAGAAAAGGGAGTTTTGTAAAATAAAATTCATCAAGTTTTATTTTCCAATCATTGAAATTTTTTTTTATCATTTTTTATCAGAAGGATTTGCTTCAAATGTTGAGCCAACAAGTCGGTATTATTTTGGAGATCTAGAAAAAGATATTGGTTATCTCATTAATCATTTCAAATTCATCTCGTTTATGGAATAATAAATTTGTTTCATTTCTTGAAATTTTATCAGTATTATTTAGAATTCTTTGCGCATTTTTGAACCAGTATATATCGATAGATCAATTTCAAACTCGAAAGTCTATGATCGATATCAATTTGAAAGAATTGGGTTCTTTTCTGTTGATCCAGATAGTACATCTGAGAAGGTAAGAGCTGTTGTTATTGATTTTCTGTTGCACATAATGTCAACTGGCGGAATATAGAAGCTTTGCTTTTCTTGGTTGAGAATTTTTTTGTCTTAAAATCAGTATTAATTTAATAGCTGTTTTACGTGCTCATGTGCTCTATGTATATATATATATATATATATATAATTCATAATATTTCTATTAAAATATTGCATAATTTTGTGGAGGATTGGAAGCCGATATACAAGAAATCGTACTGAACTTTCAAAAATTATCGTGCAGTTCGTAAAATTAGTATTGGATACTTGTGTAATTATCAGATAGTATATTTGATAATTAATTCAGATTAGAAGCTACATTCTATGTAAAAGATAAGAAATTATTATTAGGTAGAAACATTTTTATGAGAATAAGTTTTTTCCATAAAATTAATAAACAAGGAACTAATATAATATTTTTTTAGCCAGAATATGTTATTTTCCAATTTCTTCGGATTTTTGTGTTATAACTTTCACCTGAATGGTATAGTTTGATGAGGGATACAATCATTCGTCATTTTCACTTTTTTTTTAACTTTGAATAAGATACAAATATACTTAAAGACAAACCGCGTTTTGGTCGATTGAGTTACTAGCTTTGAAATGTTGTGTTGCATCGTTCGATATTTAAAAAAGAAATGTTTACTTCATGAAGTAAACATTCTTATAACGAAGTAAACATTGAAGAATGAAGTAAACATTCTTATAACTTTAATATGTTTTTCAGCTTATATTTAATCGTATAGTGGATTTGAAGGAAGACAGCGGAAAGAAGCGATTATAATTATAGAAATTCTTCTATAACAATTTTCAACTCTGTTTTTGTTTTGAGAAGTTTAACTGTACCATTTGGCAATATGAAGTCATGAAAATTAAATGCGTTAATTTTATTGTACTTGTGTTTTTAATATTTTAATTTGAGGTTTAGTATGTCTGTATGTTTATATACATGTATATATTTGCATATAGAATACATATTTTTTTAAAAATACTGCGTAATTTTGTGAAAGATTAGAAACCGATAAACAAGAAATCGTATTGAGCTTTCATAAATTATGATCGTATTGCTTTTGTTATTGTAACCATAACATTACAATTATAGGAAAAGATATCCATCTTTTTCGGAGAAAGCAGCTGCAGATTTTTAGTCAATTTGAGGAGTATGCTAATCATGCATTATTAGGAGATCATATTTCGAAATGGTCAATATTGATTTTGTTGAGATTTTCTAGCATATTGCTTATATGTTATTGTTATTGTTATTATTTCCAGTTTCTATAACATGTTAATATAGATAAATTTTAAAGAGAGAACACACTGTTATAAATTGAAATATATTCTATTTTTTTTTTTACTAATTGAATATGATTAAATTCTAATTAATGTATATGCTGTGCCTTTTCATATTGTTGCTTGATTGTTATTTAAGAGAAAGTTTCTTTGAATTTGTTTTGTAAAAAAAAAAAAAAAAAACAATTCCAAAAGCTAATTTTCTCAACTTATTTTTGCACTTCCATATAATGATTTGTCAAAGATAAGGCATTCACAGGGATAAAAATTGTTTTCTGTTAAAAGATATCAGACAATGAAGGGATATGAGGATTTTTTCCATTTTTTTTCTCAATTTTATCCTAGATAGTGCATATCTTTTATTCAATTCTCGGGTCAATTTTTCGTTTTCAGTAATTGATTAATATAATATATCTTGTTAATTGAGTTGGTTCATTTCATATTTTAATTTTGATAATTCATTCCTATAGTGATAAGAAAGATATTTACAGAAGAGTTCTCTTTAAAAGAATAAATAAGGTAGGTCATGTATTGGGTTCTCATAGCTATATAGAAGGCTGAAAATTCGATATGAACTTTTCGCGCATGTTATTTGACATTAAACCTTTTCATTTTCGCTACAGAATATTTCGCAGATAAGTTGCAAAAATTTCAACATTTCATTGAATTTTCAATTTTTGTTCGTTACTATTATCATTTTCAGTTATGCTGAAACTTTGGAATCCTTTACGCTGTTTATTTGGGTCTTTCGAAAAGAAAGCAATGTGTTTACATTCAAATGCTATAAACAAGAAACAATTATGGACAATGGCTATTCAACGAAATCCATTATTGGCTAGGTTTTGTTCCAAAAGACAAAATTCTTCGTCGTAGCATTATTTATATGGGAATTTAATTTCAAAAATTTCATAAGCCAAGAAATTGTATGATTCTGAGAAATTTTTGAAAAGAAAATCGTTTAGAATGCTGTGCATGAAGTCGACTAAACGTTTTGCGGATACAGCCAGTCAATTGCAGCCATCAACTGTTGATTCAACAACTGTGGTACGAAAACCAGTTCGTAGACGTAGACCGTTAACTTCAGTTTATGATTCATCGGTGTGTATGATATCATTAATTTTATCAATTGATTTTTAGTAAATAAATAAAAATTCTACAGAATTTTTCACTCATTTGAGAATTTAAAAATATTTTGATAATTGTAAAGCTAAAATTTTTACCTATTTACTTGATCACAATAAATGAAGGACTAATAGTTTGTGAATTTTGCAAGAATTGTTTCTTCGTATTAAAACCATCTAATTTAGGAAGATTGAAGTGCGCTTCAAAACACAGAAATGTTTGAATAATATTTAGTATATCTTATTATCGTGTATTTCAGCAACCAAGAGGACCGGAAATAATTGGCGTAGCAATGGCGGAATCTTTCAGGTTGCTTGATTTACTCGATGATGAACATTTGTTCAGTTTATATAATTGCACGCATATTGATGAAGGTACATTTAATTTTTCGATATAATCAAGGTAATTGGAATTTATTAGAATAATTCTATTCAATCAATCCCATTGCAATCATGAACCAATTAAGCATAGTGTATCATAGTTTTAATATTTTCTTTCTTCATGTCAGTAGTTATAATGATGGCATTTTCAATTTTCAATTTTAATATTATTTTCTGCTCATATATACATGTATTCTAGTTTTTATCTTGTTTTAGATATGTGTTTTAGATAAAAACTAGAATACATGTATATATGAGCAGAAAATAATGTTTTAGATATGTTGTTTTAGATAAAAACTAGAATACATGTATATATGAGCAGAAAATAATATTAAAATTGATCACTAGCTATGAACATTATTAATGATGAAATAAAATCCTCTTCAGTACTATCATTCCTTCATTTGTTATGAACCAAAATTTTATATTGTTTTAGGTTTTTGTTTACTTTTTAGAGATCAACAAGTCACTTGCATTTTTGCTAATATTTCGAATATTTATATGAAATTATTCAGGAAGTTTTAAAAACTTTTTTTTTTCAGAAATCGATGATGGTCTACATTTCGTACCAAAGTCACAATACATCATTGATCAGAATGCAGTCAAAGAATTTTTTTTGTTTGCCGATGGTGTTGTTGTTTTTTGGGGAATTAATCATATTGAGGTAGCTGTTTTTTTTTCCTTTCAAATGATTGCTATTATCGTTATCATTATCAAATAATCATTGAGAAATTATAAATAATAAAAGTCTTCAAAAAATCTACATTTAGTATTATCTCATCCTACATTTTAGTGCACTAGATATATACTGAAAGCATTCGAAGACTTTTTTTTGTGTAGCTCGAGTAATGGATGAAATATTGTCTAATGTTTTTAATTCATAAAATATTGTTCGGTTTTTCAGACTTTAAAAACAAGCAAAAAATTATTACGACTGTTAAATGAAAGATGAATGAAGAAGATATTAAGTTTGAGAATATATTCTTCCAGAAAGTTAGACAGCCAGAACATTATTTTTAAAACTTATAAATGATTTAAATATTTGGTTGTGTGAATGAACTAATTTACTGAGAATTACAGTTTTTGATTCATCAAATATTTTCAGGTTTTCAAACTTTAATTTTTTTGAATTGCAGCGTAGCCAAATAATGGATATTTTGTCTCAGTATGCTGAATTACCATACGAAGCAGCAGTTGTTCTGGAAGAAACTGATACGTTATCATTTCGTATGGTGAAAGAGTAAGGATATTTGTACAATATATAATTTTAAAATAAATGGTTTAAGTTATTTTGTCTTCTTTTTCGCTATATTCTCATATATTTCGCCAGAGTTAGCCTTGTCAATGCAATCGGTAGTTATTTTTCATTCATATCATTTACTCATCACTTTTGCCAACTTTTATTATTAGCTTAATTTTGTGATTTAGTGTAACCTATTACTTACATTTTAATACATATTAGGTATCCCATTTTTAATTCCACACATGTCGATTTTTCTCTTTTTTACTTTTTTTTTCTTTTTTTTTGTAAAACTATAAACTTAAGAAATTGGCATCAAAACAGTAATTTCTATTTAAGAGGTGAAACACGGATGAAAGGTGAACAATTGCTGCTTAATTTTACCAATTATTTGGATGGACATTTTTCATCATTGGCGACTTTGGAACGATTTGCTTTTTCGCATGGAATGGCTGCATCAGGTAAATTGGTTTGTTATTCATGAGTTCTCCTTTTTTCTTTTTTTTTTTGGTGGTGATATTAAAACGCAACACTACATTAAGATTGTTAATATATGTTAACATGCATATATAACGGAGAACGCAAATTGAAAACAAAACCTACCTAAGAACATGGAGCATAATTATTTTAATTATTTCACTTAGCGTATGTTAAAATCTTAACATTGGAAGCAATATTGAAGAGTTAAAATTATATTGATAATATCAAATTTTATGATTTAATTTCTTGAAAGTTGGTTTTTCGTTTTTTGTTGACAAATCTTTTAGTTTTTAGAACCAGATATTGATGCTTTTCTTTTCAATTGTTGAAAACAACTTTTCTAAAAATTTAAACTCTGAATTTCGTTCCAGTGAAAGTTGCGATATGGGAAGCGCAATTGTTAGAATATGCTGAACCTCTCGCGAAAGCTTCAAAAGGACTTAGTATTGGTAGGATTCCTTTAAAACGAAAAAATGTACTGATGCAAACTGGTACTTTATTATCACTTAGGTGGGTAAATTATTTCTTCTATCGTCTTAAATCCTTTCTCGTATATTATTTCTATTCTTATTGGTATTCATACAATTATTATTGGGTTCTTTCTTATTCTTACTACTAATCTTTCTTTGATTTTTTCATATGTGCTTTATGTAATTGATGAAGGATGAAAAGCTAATTACAATCACATTTTATAGTTCCTGAATAATAATCAATAAGTGGCAATTCTTAAAACAATTATTTTATCTTCATTTTATTTCAAATTGTGATTGAATCAAATAATTACAATTTTCTTGGTTTATATAAATTTTATTACATCCTATCAGTTTTTCTGAGCTATCTTTATCTGTGCCTATCAAAGAAAAGTGTTTCCTGCCTTTTTTTTTTTCGCTCTTTTTATCATTACTCTACTTTCGTCTTCCGAGATTAAAAAAAAAAAAAATATTTCATTTTTTTTCGAAATTTCAAATTATTTTTTTTTTCTTTTATTCATATTTTTAATTGGCACAGTTACTCGTAATATAATTCTTGTTACGATTCTTATTCTTATTCATACTCTTGCTTTGTAATAAAGTTACCTGTACCTTACCCTTATTTTTATTATTATTCCTTTTTTCAGTTGATTTTCAACTTCTTTTGAAGTATGTTTAAATTACTAAATAACTTAGTTACTCTGGATTATTATGTTTTTTGAAGATTTTTATTATTATCTCATTTTTTGTTGTTTCCAGACATTCAATTAATTTGAATACAAATTTGATCGATTCCGATTTTTATTGGGAGAAGCAAGATTTAGAGCCGTATTATAGGATGGCTTTAAAACATTTTGCCGTCACCGGTCGACGAAGGTACATGCATTAATTTTTATTTTTGCTGTGATCTTTTTATGCCCTTCTCAAAGATTCATGACACTATTTTGACATTCGTTTTTTTTTTTTTCTTTTTTTTTTTTTAGGTGAAATAAAATAGATACTTTTTCAGGATGTTAAACGCACAATTGGATTATTGCAGTGAAATATTGAAAGTGGTGAACGATATGCAAACTCATAATCGTGTATGTTTTTAATTTTTTGTTAAATTTTCTTAATAAAATCACAAGTACTTTTCATAATGATAATGATAAATAATAATGCTTGTTATGCATGCATCTCATTACTTTTTTACTTTTCCGGGCTAATATAAATTGTAGTGAGAAAAAAAATTCAGAAACAAAAATAAAAATGATTATGATTCTTCATATAGATATCATTAATGTAACAAATTTTGCAAACTTTTTATGTCATTTAGGTCGATAATTTTCAGCAGTTTACATGGATTGATATAAAAAAATTGGAAAAGAAAAGTTTATCCTGTTTAGCAGTTATTTTACTTACTCGATTCTCTATTATTTCTATATTTTTTTGTTTCTTAGTGATTTCACATTTTTTAAAAGTGCAGAATTCTGCAGTTGTTTCTTTCACGTTTTTTAAATTGCTTTTTCATATAATCAAAGAAACTGGAATCTTAAAGCAATTGGTTTTCCGGAAAATTATTCTCGTTGAAATCCGAAAATTTATGATTTAGTAATAGATGATTTCAAATTTTCAGGAAGCACGACTTGAATGGATGATCATTTATCTTATTATAATCGAAGTATTCTTTGCGATAATTGATCATTTTGGTTTTAATTTGGGTCCACCGCATAAGGTTCAAATAGATAACTGTGAAGAATTAGTAGACGGTATCAAAGAAGCAATGCAAAAACAG
The DNA here is from genome assembly GCA_028564675.1 of Onchocerca lupi. Lineage (NCBI taxonomy): Eukaryota > Metazoa > Nematoda > Chromadorea > Rhabditida > Onchocercidae > Onchocerca > Onchocerca lupi. Next base: position 57,367 of record JAOVVO010000151.1, on the reverse strand, counting down.
TGATGATCAGGAATATTTCTATGCTGTATCTTTATATTTTCTTATTTTAATTTTTATTTCGTCAGCAAATGATTAGTTCATAATAGCTGATGATTTTTTTTTTTTCAGTTTTTTTTTTCTTTCTTTTTATAAGTTCCTCAATCATTTGTTGAATAATTTGTCGTATTATTGATTTGGCCGTAAAAATTACATTTGATTGTATTTTCATGTTATTGGTATTATCATAATTTGTTAGATTGTTTTAACATAAAATGTTAATTTCAAAAGTTTCTTTTGTTTTGAATGCATTTTTTGAGGATTGAGTTTATAATTATTGTTTTATCGCGATTATTCATTTCTTATCATACATATTATAATTATCATGAATCGTTATCATTATTGTATTTTCATACTTTGTTATATTATTGTGATTTGTTATTAGTTCGTTTTTCCAACTAGATTTTATTGCATATTCTAAGGAAGAAAAAAAAGAATAAATTTTATTAGCTATAAGTTAGTTAGTTATTCCATTCTTAGTATTAATTTTGTTTGTATTATTGAATAGGAAAAAAGCAAGGAGGTTATGATAATCATTGTCTCCTTAGATTCACTTTTGATTTGAATAAATTTTAGCTACAATGACATTGAGCATGCTTTAAAGCTCTTTTTTACCTAAAAGATTCAAATCTAGCAGCTTCTAGCGTTTATAATTTTCTATCTAAAATCTTTAATATTATAAATTTTAATCCTTATGATTGAAACATTGAAAGACTTTGCAAATTTTTAGGAATAACTAAACTGCCTTGCTCATAAAGATTTTACTTGAGAATTTATTGCGTAATGAAGATGGCCAAGTAAGTACAAATAGCTGTGCCATATGGCTATTAAATGCTATCAAAATTTCCTAAAATAGTTGCAATCCTCTTTCCTTCATTGAACTTTCGTCAAATATTGCATTGTAATGCTCATTTTTCTATTGATAAACATATTGATAGGTGCATTTTTTGGAAGATACAATTCTCTTGTTTGTAAATTATTCCCAATCATCATCTAAGATGCTTGAAGATTAAAATAAAATTGAAACAAAATCATTACTCTTGAATGCTCGCAAGTTAAGGAAAAGTTGGAATAGCACACCCAGTGGAAAAATTTTAAAGAATACGATGAAGCAATTTTGCGAAATGTTTGACGGTTTAAGGCATAATCACACGCAAGATTTAGATGAGGCTAATTATTTGATTAATATTCTACGTGATAAAATTGATATGATAAAACATTGGATTAGAGTTTTACTCGCTACCTATGATCATTCTAGAATGAGAAAAGTTGCAAAATGTAATGTATCAATTTTTTTAGATCTGAAATTATATGAAATTCCAAAAAACATTGTAACTAAACCGATTGAAGCATACGATATTTATACTAATTCCTAACTTTTTTACACTTTTTAATTTACTTTTATTAGTATTAATATTACATTTTTGCCTCAACATTTTTTGCCGATTAACTTCTCTCGAAGCATGCTATTTTGGAATCAATCCAATATCAGCATCAAAAAAATATTTAAATATTTTTTTAAATTTTCATCATAAATTGATCCAGATTACCTATGTTATCTATTATATTGAAATTTTGCGTACAATTATCTCTTTCATTGCTCCTATTTTCTATTTAAACAAGCAATGACAAGTAAACCAGAAATATCAACATCATAAAAATACGAAAATTACTGTTTAAAATTTTTTTTTTTACAGTTTCTTGTATTAATAAGAAACGTTCCGTTAACTTGTAAGATGTTGATTTTTCTGAAAAAGATGTAAAACAGATTGCAAATCTCTTATCAAATTACAGATGGTCCTAAATGATCGAGGTGAAATGTTCTACAAACCTGGAATATCTTCAAATTATTTTATTGCAATTTAAATAAATCATCCTATCACATTTAATTTCAAGGTAGTAGTTTTTCAACGAAGTTGATTTATTAAACTTACCGTGATAGATTAGGTTTTGTTATTGACGCTATTGCTGAGGCTTTAAATCTCTGTTGAAATGCTTCAAGAAGATTTGCGCAATTCATTAATAATGATCGATCATTTGCTGATTATTCTATCGATCTTATCATTGAAGATAGCGCTAAGGAATTTTGCTCAGTATCTGAGAAATTCAGAATATAATGAAACATGAAGATAGGCTTATCATTGTAAATTTACGTCCACTCAACTTATATTGTTGACATTTATAAATTCATATAATTTACGTGAAAATATCTTCGAAGATATCGACTATTCTCTTTATTTTGTTTGATGTTCAAAAGTTTATTAATTGCAGTTTCAAAAATTATCAATATTTCAAATATTGTGTTTCACATTTTTTGATGATATCATTCCTCTCCATTCACCGGCAAAATTTCCAACAAAACTTCGAATTCACATGATTTCTTTTTTTTTTTAAATGTGGCAGACATGTGATGTAATTCATTGTGCTGCATATAATTTTGTTATTTCATAGGTTACATGCTTGTGAATAATTGAAAAACTATTAATTTTCAATCGAATCAAGTGTCTTTCTTTTTGCACAATTTTGCAGATTTTTTCATTTTTTGCTAAAAAAATAATTCATGTTATTGAATATATTGTAATTCCCTATTTTCTCTATAATAAATCAATAAGTTATTCGAATAGGAATCTTTCGTTTTTTTTTCTTTTTTTTTTTTTTTTTATCCTTTTCAGATGTTACACTTTTTTTTCGCTCCTCTTCCCATTTTATCAAATCGATCTGATGAATTTCAAAAAAAAAAAATTCTATACCCGAATGATCATTATTTCAATATAATCATTATCATTATTATGATTATCATAGTCGAACTATTACATTAACTATCATTGCAGTTATCACCATTATAGTCCTTATCGTTACTATTTATTATTATAATCTAGTAACAACTACTTTGATAATCTTTGCTTGTTTTGTTAATTTTTTTTTTTCAAAAAAAAAAACTTTATTCAAATTGTAACTATTGATAGTGTAGAGGAGATATTCAACTATTTCGAATTCTAGTAAGTAAACTGACTTTTCTGATTGGTATTTATATCAATTTTATTGGTAGGAAGAAAGTTATCGTATCAATAATAATAATCAGTAATTATTATCACTCTTCACTATTATTACTATCATTTATTATCATTACCATCATAGTATCATTGTTATTTGCCGGTAACAATATAACATCACCACTATAATTTTCACTACTTTTATCATCCTTATTATGATTATTATTCAACATGTTTCGTTTGGCTGGATCCAGCTAATCTACATAAATAAAAGTATAAATGTTCGTTTGTTCAAAATCTTAAATCTCCAAAAGTTCTTGAACACGTGGCCCATTTGAATGCAACGTTAAATCAAATTTCAAATCAATCGGTGAAGAACTTAAAACGTTGTACGGCAAATAACAATGAACATTTACATTCTAATTTATATAGATAGCGAAAAAAAAAATTAGAAAAGCGAAGAAAAAAGTAAAAAGTGAAAAAAAAGTGAATATGCGAAAAAAAAAGCAGAGAAACGATCGTCATTTAATATTATTAAATGTTATTTTTAAAATCCCTAAAGTAGACATTTTTGAGTGAGAATGTTGCTTCGTGCAATTATTATGAATTTAAAATAATACTTAAAAATAGTTATTATGATATTCTATTTCATAATTTTTTTCTTCGTTTTAGTTTAGCAATTGAGAATTTTATTCGTAATCACATTTGTAATCATTTTGAGGGAAGAAACATCACGTTGAATTAAATGTTGAATTTTCATTGAAAATAATTAAAAAATTAAGATGCAACGAGAAGAAACAATTTAAATCTAATTTTTTATAATACAAAAATTTATTAATACAATATTTTCATAAAACGTTAAAAATAAGAAACATCAATGTAATAAAATAAATATTTTATTGTATATATATAAATATAAAAATGAGATGAAGAAAAAAAAAAGGAAGAAAGAGAACAAATGAGATGAAGAAAAAAAAAAAGGAAGAAAGAGAACAAACATAATTTAAAAAAAGAGTAAAGAAAAAGAAAAGAAAGAAAAATTGATGACAATTATATTTATTCTTGTTGACATAACAGACAAGAAAACTTTCATTTTTTTTTTTTTTTTTTTTTTAACATTTCCAATGTCATGCGACGTTTCGTTATTTCATTTGTCCTTTATCAAATTATCATTTTCATCATTACCATTCATTTATCATTTATTAGATTATCATTATCATTATCATTCAAGTATTCCAGTATGCATATATTATTTGCATGGATAACTTATCTGATATTCTAAATTAAAAATGCGTAATGTTAGCTGCTTAAATCTTACTATGTTATTATCCTTAATAATCTAATCATAATATTCATAATATCACTATTATTTTCAATCATTAATAAATTCAATGTATGTTTCAAATTACTGTTTTTATATAATAATCACTGTTATCTCTTATCACAATTATTTCCTATTATATGTATTTATTACTGTTATTTTCAAAATTTTCGAATTATTTTAAACCTTATATTGATTGTTAAATTATGAGGAAATTTAAATCGATCAAATATTGTGATTATTTGATAATTAAAGTTGATTAAACATTGATTAATTTGGAAAATTGGATCAATTATTAAAATGATAATAATTGAAATAAATGATAGGATTTTCCATCTTATTCTTCTTTATCCCAAACATCCATTTCGTAGCTTTTTCTGCGAATATTATTTGGATAAGAAATGGAATTTTTTTTCTTTGTAATGGTCAAAATTAAAAGAAATGGAATTGTTTTATATTAAATTAGTGGTACGAATAATAATATTGGATAATTCAATATAACAGTATTAAAGATAGTATCTGATGATTTAATATTGCAATATCTGTGAAATTCAAGTAAGAAATATTATTCGGCATTCCTAAGTAATGCAATTCAATTAGTAATAAAATATTATTAAATGAAATAGTTAAATCTATTAAATAATTCTGAATAAAGTATAATCCAGTCATTAAGTATTGTCAAATAAGATATATATTCAAATCATTATTTGTAAAACTTTGATTTTCAAACTCCATATTTGTTTATTTGATTATATTTTATTTTTGGCGCGAAAGTTGGATGAAATATTTTGAAGATTTTCAAAATTGTCTTTAGCAAGTTATCAAATTTTTTCACTTTCGTAAATACAACCTAAGGTTAAATTACTTACTTCTTTTAGCGATACACAAACATACATATACATTCAGAAATCTGGTTTTCTAGTGAAAAGTAAATATAACTGATTGCTTTTTAATTGTACTTCAACCTTAACTCCAAATATTTCAATATTTACTTGCATCTTCCGAAAGAAAAATATTAAATATAAAAAGTTTGAAAATAGATAATGCAAATAAATGGAAGAAATTTCGAAAGCAATTCAATTTTAAATTACTAGAATTGCCAATTTTTATAAAAACTGAAGTGTTTTTTTACGTGAAAAAGCTTTTAATTTTTAGTTTTTTTTTTTTTTCATTTAAATTCTAATCTTCATTTTCATTTTTAATCTTTTCTTGCAAAACTTTTCATTTTTAATACTAATAAGCCAATTTTAATTGATTTTATTCGAAACCAAGATTAAAATTTTCCACCTAAATCGATAAATTAATTCTTATCAAAAATACACATTGATTTAAGTATAGCTATTTTTCGAATACTTTTAATGAAAACTATATTTTAAGTTAGATAATTGAAAGATAGATAAGAAGAAGAAAAAAGTTCATTCCATTAAATCACTTTCCAATTTATGCTGCTAATTTTCATTAAAAAACTATCAATATCCTAACCATTACTAATTCCGAGGGGAAATCATACTTAAAACACTAATTCATTTTGATGATAAATTGCTATTTTCGGAATTTCTTCCATATATGTTCCAAAGTTTTCCTTTTTTTATTTTACTTTATTGAAAATACGACAAATTTCTTCCTTTCCAAATAAAAATTCACACTTTTTTCTCTCTTTTTCTTCCTCCACACTCTAATTTGTTTAATAGATCATCAATGTCTAAGATATTTGATAGTAAAATTGATGGAGTGAAATTCTTTTCCGTTTTTTTGTGCCAAATATTGAATAATTTTAAAAAATCAATATTTAAAATCAGCATTAAAAAAAGTCAACATCGAGTACTTAAAAAAGAAATGAAATTGAATGCATTTAAATTGAAGTATGATTAAAATTAAGACTAAAAGTTGTAGAGAGCAAAAAAAAAAATGATTTGAATTATTTAAATTAATTTATTATTTAAATAATGATGAAAATCAAAATCATCGAAATATTTCTTCTCAAATATTTAACAAAGTAAATTTTTTCAAGATAAGTCTTACGTTGTACTAAAAAATATGCGGGAAAAAAAATAAATTTCAAATTCTGTCATTTTCAAAACTAACAGCTAATGCCTTTCGGTTATTGTTGAAATTTGAAGCTATGTTCAAGACCGAAAAAAAATAAGAAAGACATGAAAAATAAGAAGAGGGAATGAGAAGAAACTTGTAAACTTTATACATTTAAAATTCACGAATTCTTCCTCTTGATTAATTAATTAATTGATGATCCAAATGTTTCACATGAAGTTTTCAGAATTGTTTCCTTTTGATATTTCTTCGGATAACGACATCTAGTACCGATAATTAAATTAAAAACAATAATTCAAAAAAAAAATCCAGATATCTTGAAATCCTTCCGGTTATTCCGATCCGTATTCAACACTCCTCATCTTTTGATACCGGAAATCATCAAGAGTCAATCTCTCAGTTATTCGATCAATCGATTAGTTGGTTCGTTCATCTAGACTGATATTGTTTTATCAAAAACAAGTATTTGTCAGGAAAAGGTCACATGCCAATCAGAACTTTTTTTGTCTTTTCATTTCTTTTTTTTACCCTCATCTTAATTTTGGTCTAATTCAATCTTTTGGCTTATGGTATTATCTTATCAGTTGGCATATATTTACCTTATCAGTTGATACAATTCCTCCACGTATGCTGTCAATTTTTATTGCATTTATTCGAACTTTTACATCTATTTATTCATCTGTTAATTCATATTTGAGAAAATTTATTTTTGAATGAAATTTTACCCTTCTTCTCTCTTCCTTTCTCTTTGCTATAAAAATGCTAATTTTTAAATTTTAAATTTAAATTTTAAACACTTTTTTTAAGAACACTTTTCAAATAAATTAATTCCAGTCAATATTTATTTAAAATTGAAGTTTTAGAAAATCAAAAACAGAAAAAAAGAAAGAGAGAAAGAGAGAGAGAGAGAGAGAGAAAAAAAAAAAACCGAATTTCCTACGATTTCACATTCTTACCATTACGCTTTCAAATAATCAATACCCACTACAAACGTTTGAAAAAAAAAAAAAAAAATCTGCATTCAAAATTGCTTACACTTATATTTATCATTTTTTCTTTTTTTTCTCTCTCTCTCTCTCTCTCTCTCTTTCAATCCCAATTTAATTTTTGTATTTGTACAACAAAAATAGTTTTATGGAATTGCTCTTTCGAAAGGACAATTTATTTTTCCTGAAAAATTATTGTTTTTTATCTGGAAAAATTGGAAATTCAAATGAAAAATCATTTGTTCATTTTTAAAATTCAAAACTTTAATTAATATATCAAAGATAAGTTTCGAATGGTAATTATTTTTATTTCGCAAAAATCATTCCAATAATTTTACTTAGTTTATATTAACGAAATGTAAAAAATATGAAGAATTTAACTGCTAGGCTATGAAGTAGCAGGAGAATGGAAAATAAAATTTTTAGACTTAAATTATTCATAATTATTATGAGTAATAATGCGATGAAATTATTAGTCTCTATTCTGAAGGTTTAATTAGTTCCATTATATATATTTAATTCAATTAATTTTAATAAATAATAATATCATCACATAATTAATCATAATATATATAAATAATATAAGTTTATTATTTTTATTTTCAATTCCTTTACTGTTTCATAGGCTAGCAATTAAATCCTTCATATTTCTAACTCTAGTACAAATTATTTTCAAATTACCGGAAAGATTAAATACAACCAATATTAAATTTATTGCAATTTTTGAATTGTTCAATTTTAATGCATTTATTAAATTTTGGGCATTTAAATCAAAAAAAAAAAAGTTTCAATAAAAATTTTTTCAAAATTTTCCAAAAAAAATTTTGGATTTTTTGAATTAAAATATTCCTAAAAAAAAAATTTACTCATTTCATTTGTTTGTTCTTTTTTTTTTTTTCATCATCGCGATAATTTCAAATTTTTTTTCCTCCTTTTCAGAATTTTCTAATTTAAATTGCAATTACGAATCGACAGAAAAACTTTGACATTATATACAAAAAATGTTTTCACAATTTCGCCGAAGTTTTATTCCAACTTGTTCACAATTATCATCTATGATATTAGGTGAAAATTCTGCATTAATGACTGTTGGCTATTGCAATATGGCATCAGATTTCCGGATAAATGAATTTACGGATAAATATCTAAACCGTCGAAAGGTTTTCTTATTTATTTCAGATTTCAGAAATTAAAACGAGAATTTCAAGATTGGTTATTTCATGTGAATAATAAAACTTTTTTTTTTTGAAGAAAAAAAAATATTTCAAGAGAAAAAAAGAGATTTCAAAATTTCAAGCAAATGAAATTTGAAATTTAAAAATGACATTTATTCCTTTTTAGGCTGAATTTACTGAAAAATTAGAAATTCTCTCTCCTACTCAACAAGCAACAATTCCAATATATCGAGTAACGAATTCCGAAGGACAATTTATTGATCCGAATTATGATTTTGATTTTTCGGAAGTAAATTTTATCGCATTTATTAAATTTGAAACAAATTGAAATTTAAGTTTAAATGTCTGCAACATTAAAGAATATTTCGACATTTTTATTTCATGCCATAATGGATTAGAAGTTAACAAGTCTAATAAGATTTCGCTTGTGGCAATTGATGAATATCAAAAATTCCTGAAATGATGACGAATAAATTGAAGTTGTAAAAAAGGAAGTTAATTCTCTAAATGTTATTTGTTCTCAAATGTTATTAATTGTTGTTAAGTACTGTATTATTTAATCTCATAATTTTATCAATTATTAATTATACTCATTGTTTTTAAAGGAAATGGCTATAAAAATGTATAAGTATATGGTTACAATTCATGAAATGGATAAAATTTTATATGATTCACAACGTCAAGGGCGTATTTCGTTTTATTTGACAAATACTGGTGAAGAGGTCCATTTTGTTTTTTTTTTTTTTTTTTTCTAGAATTAATAACAAATAATTTAAAATTGAAAATTTTCTTTTCCACAAATTTTTGAGTTTTAATTAATTATGATAATTGGTAGAAAATGAATAATTTTGATGATCTAACTAATATAGATAATTACTAAAATATTCCATTCGAAATATAATTTCATTGGAAAAGTTAAGATTTGAAACTTTTCAAATTATCTATTTTTGTTTAGAATTAAAAAAAAGAAAAGGTAGAAGAACGAATATTTTCGTTAAGTTCATAATTGATCTGATTTCATCTGATCCCAATTTCCAGGCCGCTCAAATTGGTTCAGCAGCAGGTATTCATGACGATGATCTGATGTATGGCCAATATCGGGAAGCTGGCTCATTGTTATATCGAGGCTTTCCTCTCGAGAAATTTATGGATCAATGTTATGGGAATGCTAAAGATATCGGTAAATTCCAGAATTAACTATTGGAAGAATAAAATTTAACATATTAAAGTTTCAAAGGCATTATTCTCGATTTGTTGGTCATTTTAAAGCCTGATAAACTAGTATAAGAGTTGTGTTTTTTATTTCAAATATCCGATCAAACCTGGCGTGGTCGGTCCAGCTAGTTCATATAAATAAAAATGTCCGTTCACTTATTTTTATCTGTCATAAGAGTGTAGGAAAAAAAAGTAGGTATATCTATAAAAACACGCGCCTATTCAAATGCAGCGTTGTTTCAAAACTTCAAATTAATCATTAGGAACTTGAAACTTTGCACTAAAAGTCACAACAAACATTTGCATTTTTATTTACATAGATTATTTGTCGCCTAATATGTGGTAGTGAATCAATGATTGGTTAATCTCACTTTGTTTATTTATTAATCTGACGTTTTGGCGGGAAACATATTTATTCTTACGACGTTTTGGCGGAAACATATTTATTCTTGCGTTGTTTTGGCGGGAAACATTTTTATCCTTATGGACAGATAAAAAAAGTAGATCTATATAGATACACGTATCTTTCGAATGCAACACTGTATCAGAATTTCAAAGCAATCGGGAACTTGCAACCTTGTGTCCAAAGCCAGAACGAACATTCACATTTTTATTTTCAGAAATTTGTAATGAATATTTAAAAATTAATAAAAACTTTGATTTATAAATTAACTCAATAGGCTAAATGTATTGACTGAAAACATAAGCATTTTGCAGAAATGATAGTAATGGAAATGCTCTAAGAAAAAATATTTGAGTGAAAATGTTCCTTTTTAATTATCAAATTTGGTTTTGTTGATCTTTTAATTGACCTTATAAAGTTTATTTTTGCTGTGTATATTTGAGAAATTTTAAAAAAAGACGAGTTTTTATTTCAGGTGGTGGAAAACAAATGCCAATACATTATGGCTCATCAGAACATCACTTTGTGACAATATCATCACCATTGGCTACACAATTACCACAAGCTGTTGGTTCGGCTTATGCATTCAAAAGGTTCAAAATAGTTCAAAATTTTACAGTATATTATTTATATAATTCAAAGAATTTATTTAATTCAATTTAAAATACGATAATTTTAAATAAGGAAATTTTCGTTTATATAATAAGGAAATTTTCGAAAATGTGATAGCTATCGACTATTATTTTTAAGATTGTGTTTAATAATAGGATGGTAAAAACTGCGCTTATTGGTAAGCTAATTAGAGTTTTTTTTTTTTTTTTTTTGAATATCTTTTGCACTTTTTATCACTGAATTTTTTTTCTTTTAGCAATAAATGTAACTTTTAAAGCTATATGCCGGACATTATTCAGATTTCCGAAAATATGTTATTCAAATTTTTGGTTAGTAAAAACCGGATCCATTTTTTCAGAGAGAAGAATGGACGAATAGTATTAGTATATTTTGGTGAAGGTGCAGCATCGGAAGGTGATGCACATGCAGCAATGAATATGGCTTCTACGTTGGTTCGTACTAAATCAAAAATTTAATGGATTAAATTAAATAATTGATTATTCAATTGAATCTTATCTATTTGCTAAAATTAGAAATTCAAATTAAGTGGAATTAGTTAAATAAAATATGTATTTTATTAATAAGGACAATGATTTATTTTTAAAAAATTCGTTTAAATTTTGTCGTTTAAAATAAATTCAATTAATTTATATTCTTTTCAAAAAAGGAAAAAATTTAGAAATGTCCAATAATATTTTTCTGCCGTAACAACGGTTATGCAATTAGTACACCAACAACGGAACAATATGGCGGTGATGGTATTGGTGGTAAAGGTATCGGATATGGTATTCATGTGATACGGTATTTTTTCTTTTTTGTATTTCGAGAGTAAAGATTAAAGGTCATGCTTTATTATTTGCTTGATTCAAGAGTAGTCGAATTTTCTTGAAAACTTTGTACATTATTTTTGCAATTAAAAAAATGCTTATTATGACTAACATTTTTTTTAGAAAAAAAAAAACCGGTTTATTAATGATAAAAAATCATTATTTAATACACAAATCTATATTTGTTGAACCAATAGAAATATTGATAAGTAAATAAACAAAGAAATGTAAACAATATCAATGATATTGATAAGCCTTATCATAGAGTTGATGGTAATGATTTGATTGCTGTATATAATGCAACTAAAGCAGCTCGGGAAATAGCAGAGCAAAATGAACCTGTTCTAATTGAAGCTATGACTTATCGTTTAGGACATCATTCGACATCTGATGATTCCAGTGTTTATCGGTAATTTAATTTTAAATTTATTAATTTTTCGTAAACAAGTGATAAATTTATTTATTTTAATTTAACTGCACATCAAAAAAAAAAAAAAAAAAAATTTAATTTACAGTCATAGTGAAGAAGTTAACACATGGTATCAGAAGGATAATCCAATTGTTCGATTTAGAATAATCCTTGAAAATAAGGGATGGTGGAATAATGAAGAAGATATAACTTATCAGAAAAAAGTAAGCAATTTACAATTGAATGCTTTGAATCCGGTTGAATTATATATAAGATATAAAAAATTTTTTAATTTGATGAAATTCAATTTAATTCGTGAATTATAATCGTTTTTAAAATGATCCGTATTTTCAGATTCGAAAAGAAGTTATGGAAGCATTTTTGAATGCCGAAAAAGTACCCAAACCGAATATTTTAAGCATGTTTGATGATGTTTACAAGGTAAGAATGAATTATATTTTCGAAAGTATAGAATTAAGAATTTTTAAATTGATAACTTCAAAGTTTTGATTTAAAGTTTGATTAAATGTTATGATACAGATAGTAATAATCATATCTCTAGAAATTTGAATCACTTTCGGATATCTTAATGATGAAAATAAATTCCTTGTCTTTTCCATTTTTTATTCATTCAAGTATTTGCTTTTTCTAAAGAATTCCTTTGGTTTTATTTCCTATATTTATATATTTCTACACTTTTGTAGGAAATGCCGAAAATTTTGCAAGAGCAACGTGACGAACTTGCAGAGCATTTAAACAAATACGGCAAATACTATCCAATGAAAAATTTCGAAGGCAGCTGAATATTTTATACTAATAACCAAAGATCAATTCTGTAATCATTTCCAGGTGAAAGAAGAACAATTCGAGAAGCTTTTGAAAAATGGCTCATCGATACTGTTCTTCTTACCAAAATACCAGAAATTACATTCGCTCTGATGATTTTCATCCTCAATCTAAATATAAAAACAATAAAGATCGATCTTTTGAAAAGATCTTTTGCCGGTTAACACCTTGCATCATCATTCTTCCATAATCATCATTGTTAATATTTGACAGGACCTGTTTTGGAAGCTTTAAGTACTATTCTCTACCTCTACTTGTTTTATAATTACAATATTTGCAATAAAATAAGTAACCACCACTATTACCGGCTTTTAGCTTGATATACTTTTTGCACATACTTATTCCAGAAACAATTACCCTCTTTTTATTTCTGTTTCGTATTTATATCCATTTATGCATTCCGACGATCTTTTATTTTACCATCAACTGCTATTCTTATTTCCATCTTTAGGATGGAAATACTAGAACTGTTTGCTCAGATTGAGCACACAGATCTTTTCCGACGATAAAAATTATGCTAAAATCCATAAGTTGCCGTGCATACTTCAAATTCTCAAATAATTCGAGCAAACGACAATAAAGCTAAAACACTTTCCTTCATGACATATATTTCATTAATTATAAATCAGAAACTTATCATTTACTTATTACCAACACTTCATTCCATTAATCATCAAAAACTCGATACCTATCCCTACTTATTACCAATATTTCATTCCATTAATCATTAAAAACTAAAGACCTATCATTACTTATTATCGGGATTTCATAAAAATATATGCAAATAACATCTACCAATCCTTGATCTTACCTAAATCGAATTCAATATTAAATGCCACAATTTATGGCATTCAGATCTGATTTATTCTATACTTAACAATACTACCTAGTATAATCATGGAATTTGAGAGAGATTTATTTATTCTCTCAGTCCAAATCTGATTTTTTTTTTTACCAAATATAATAGTTACATAGAGTGCTTTGTGCTTCCAGTGTAATAAATTGAAAGAAAAAAAAAATACTTCTTGACACAATAATAATATACATGTTACTGCGAATTCAGATTACGATGATTCACTTGAATACATGAAAGAAATAAATTGTATAGCACATGACACAATATTCATCCAACGTTCAAATCAGTTTTTTGAAACTTAAGGAAAAAGAGAAAAATTAAAAGAAGAAAATGATGAGCATGATATAAAGCTCAGGTAATGATCTAAAAGAAATCAAAAACTAGGGTGAAATATGACAGCCATATTTTAAAGTTAATTATTAAAACAGAATAAGATTGAAATCCAATTTTACATCCAATAACTGGACGCCTGGTTTCATTAGAGCGCAGCATTTTTGGAGACCGCCAGAATCGTTGAGTTCAATCTTCGCACCATGCATTTTCCTTTCGAATCTGCAAAGAGTTAAGCTATGAAATTATTCATATGAAGTATAGTAAAAAATGATTTCAAGAAATTAATTACAGACATTTTTTTTCTTCAGTCTTAATATCCTGTTATGAGACTCAATTAACAAACCAAACAGAAAGAAATCAAAACATCATGACAGATCGGCTACCAACAATCAGAAGATCGAATTTATTAATAAATTAGTCAGTTTATTTAAGATAGAATAGTGTGATCCTTTACACCATATGAAGTAGTTTTAATGATTCCGAATCAAATTGAAATTCCTCAACAAATTCAAAACATCGTTTTGTAACACAGTAATTTGACATAATCAGTATATGGCGGCGTCAACAAAATGAAATATGTGTTATATGTTTCACAAACAGGTGCAACACAAAATCGCAAGTAAAAAGACATGATAAATTATGAGAAATAAAATACCATCTTTTGAAAAGATTGAAAAAAAAGAAAAGAAAACATAAAAATTTTCTAACCTGTTCTTCTTCTTCTGGAGTGAAATCATTCTTAATGTTAAAGGTCCTTCGAATCTCTTCCGGCGACTTACCCTTAATCATGTTAGCTACTGTCTTGCACGTTACATCGAGCAAACCTTTTATGTCCAAATAATTCGCTGCCTGAAATAGCTTTATACATTCTATAAAATGGCACTTTCCCTTATTTGTTTACTAAAACAATAAAGGTCGCATCCTACTTTGCAAAGTTTTATCTGGCTCATGCATCATGGACTTATTTTCTAGATAGTTAACCATCCGATAAATCTCGGATTATCAGCTTAAATCTGAAGCTTATGAGATAATTATTTCGAAGACACAAGCAATAAATCCACTGTCTCAAAATATTCATTCTTTCATGTTATATAAAAGATATTCAAAGACCAAAACACTGCTAAATGCAAGACATGTAAAGGACAAATTCATATCGTCTTTTTTTTTTGCAACAAATTAAAATGTGAATAAAGAACCAATTAACAATTAAAAACTTCGCAGATCATATAGATCTTTACCTCCATTGAAGAAGCAAAAATAGATAAGTCAACAGATCAATCCAATAAGAAAAAAACTAAGGACTTGCCAGGATGAGCTCGAACAATGTGCCTTGATCAACTTTAAGAAACTCGACATCCCACGATGAGATATCATCAGTGCGCTTCTCTTTGTTGTCATTATCTTCTGGCGGAACCGGATCATCCTTGTGATATTCACACCAATGAATAACCTGTAAGATTAATGCCATCACAAAAAAAAAAAAAAAAAGAAGAAAAGAATTAAAAAAAACTTAAATGCAACTTCAGATATATTGTTCCTCGTCAGAATCCAGAAAGAGAACTTACAATTTTTACTATGCTTTTACCATACTTTAAGATATGATGCCCGTTGAATATGAATGTAATTTCGGATGGCTGATGCAAAATAAGAAATTTCGTAGAAATTATTATCAAATATTCCATTTGCAACTCATCATGGTGAGTTTATTAAATGATAATGACTTTTATGTATATGCTGTTATCTACTTCGAATAGACTTTTTCTTA
Source organism: Onchocerca lupi (assembly GCA_028564675.1). Taxonomy (NCBI): domain Eukaryota; kingdom Metazoa; phylum Nematoda; class Chromadorea; order Rhabditida; family Onchocercidae; genus Onchocerca; species Onchocerca lupi. The sequence goes on along the minus strand of JAOVVO010000151.1, from coordinate 41,541 downwards.
ATTATTAGTACTTTGTCAATAATTTTAGAGGAAATGTTTTTCTTTTTCCTAACCTTTTTGAGGATAGCTGAATTGACGCTTTGTAATGGAATACCCTCAACCATATCAACATCTCCTCCTTCTTGATTGTCCATTCCCAAATCTATAATTAAAACACATATATGGGAAATTGTAAATAATATACACGAAATATTAAAATACTCATCCACTGTTAAACGAGTACACGTATATTAAGAACTGAATTAGCAAATATATGTTAAAATTTATAGTTTGAAAGCAACTTTATAAAAATATTTAACGAGATTGAGACTATTCATTAGATAACCGTACTAGCATTCGAATAGTTTATAGTTTGACGAATCTTTTATTATCAGACATTGTGAACTTACCTTGAAGCATTGTGTTGATCGTGGTTGATAATCTGATCACATTTCGATCCACTTCGAATGTCTCATTATCAGATGATATCAGAGTGATTTTCTGTTGCGCTGGTTTCTGTTCGCTCATTCTGACTGGTAATGCAGTGATAGTGTAAACTGATGATAATACCTAAAAATTCATTTTCTTCATACTAGCTATGAAAATTCTTGCCGTCTTTACAGCATTTGCAAAATCGTTTGCAAGAATATTCCAAAAAGCATTCTATTCCAATCAAGTAATGAAACATCAGGAATGATTAAGTCAATGTATGAGAACTAATTTGAATTCCATTCATTCTTTCCGATGAAATTAATGCATTTTTTAAACATCAAACTTCAGTTTCCTCTCAAGTCAAATATAAATCTATCACAATGTTCCAATGAAAAATAAAAATAAAATCAAAATTAAAACTGCTCATGAAATAGAATAGGAAAGAAATAAAAAACAGAAAAGCAAAGACGTATCGCCTTGCAATGAATCATCGATGATGATTCCTTCAGCCAATCGATCGAGGGATCTCCCACGATCGATCATCAATCAAGTTTTGGAAGATGACAGATACGATCTACGATTCCTTCAGATATGTAGAATTGAACAATTTTAACATGAAATACATTTTAATAAATCCTGGAACAGCATAACAGTATCAAACATCTTGTATCGAATGACCGGTTATGTGGCTTAAAATTGCCTTTGTGCAAACAAACATTTGTAGCCTTCCGCATGGTCATATTAAAACAATATTTGCAAAACTTTCATTACAAGCTTGTCTGCTTCATATTTTCTTAAAAACGGAATGATATATGCAATTCTTTAAACTACCCGATTTCCTTCACATTTTTCATATTTGCAAATAGCAATCAATAATTTCAAAATCTCTCTTTGAAATTCATAGTTACTTCACAATATGAAAATCAAATAATTCATACTAGGATTATCCATCTGAATCAGTCTTCAAATAAGTCTAGAAGGCCAGTTAAAATTAATGGAATCAATACAATAGACTAGAAAATCAATACATACATACACATCAAAAAATCAATATACTCGTGTATTGATTTTTTTGACAATAAACATTAGCCACCAAATTATTCCGGATAATCTATCGAAATGATTGGTGACTTGGAACTAATCAATTTTATCTGGTCAATATGCAGTCGATATTTGTTTTCGACTAAGTAGACATTTATGAGGATGCATCATATCGTGATATCACATAATATCATATATCGTGATATCAGTTACTTTAATCATTCCAATAAATCACAATATGAATTAATATAACATACAAGTTGCTAGGAAATTGAACAGAAAACTATGTGAGGAAGAATTTCACGTAAATTATATTAAATACGCCGTAGGTTCATCAAATATTTCTATTTGATGACACTTTAACAGCATTCTAGTTCGCTTCATCATTTTTCTTACAATAATTCAAAACATTTCTCTATTCTACTCCAGCGATATCTGAAAATACCCGAAACTACTGAATTATATCCCCTGTTGCATTCCCTCATCCCGAAACTTCTTGAATAGATACCGAATAATCCATCACCGTATCGGAATTCAAACTTACGCGACCGAAAAAGCCCGTTGCAGCACAAATTCTTATTATGTTCTGATGTAAAATATGTAATTGTTATGCTGCTAGAAAATAGCCAATGATTAAAACATAATCCATTCACGTGAAGTCCGTGAAGGAAGAAATCTTTTGTTTCAAGAAATGGCGTATTAGACTTGGTAGTTATGGCATTTATTCTGGGCATTTCTTTCTCTCAGTCTATAATTTTGTGTTTATTACTCAGTCCTTCGATCTTCTCTATATTAGATTAGAATTACAGGTATATATATATTTTACAACTTTTGGTCTTGTCTTTATATATCATAAAGTTAAAGGTTTACAATTTTGATATGCATAGAAAAAGTTATCTAAGATGGCACAATAATGTAGGAAGAATTTTTCAAAAATCCTACTTGATGAAAGAAAAGAATTAAATTTTAAAAAAACAGAAAAAATTTTCAAAATTATCTGATCAGTCGAAAAATTTATAAATGCTCTAATATTATGTCTGAGAAAAACGGATGATGCTTTGAAATGATTCGAAAGATGATAAGAATCCGAAGAGCGGAGAATCTGACAAAGATTGATATAAGAATAAGTACTGTAATAAATGGAATCGTATTAGAACGAAGAATGCTTTGCTAAAATTAAAACATAGAAATGAATCACAATTACAAGATTATTTCCTATCATATCGGATCAAAGCAACAAATCAACTGTTTGACTTAATAAATATGAATTAAAATTCTTTAATTCATCAAACTTCTATTTATATATTTTTTCTGCGAACTTAAATTTTTATGCGATTGATAATCAATTGTTACTTACTCATGTAACGTTTACGTAACGTACATATATGCATCAATATGTCTCGATGTTTATTTAGAAATATCACCATGAAGTATTCGTGACTATTTACTACAAAATCTATTGAAGTGATAAGAAAAGAAAGGAATCATATTTATCAAGGCTTCTAATTTGATGGACTGAAATTACTTAATGCAAAATTACTAAGACAGTTCTGCAAAATATTATCATATCAGTGATTTCAAGAGATTTTAGGAGCAATGGCATACTTTACTTGTTACTTTGAAGTAAATGTTCGTTAAATTAGACTATGCATAATTAATTGAGGTTAATTAAATTAACCTTAATTAATTATGCATAGTCTCATTCAAACCTTCTTCAAAATTACATTTCCAAAAAAATTTCTAACCAAGACAATGAAATTGTGAATTAAAAAAAGTTTTCTCGTACTTTTTTAATGACAAGACTAAGCCTTAGTCTAATTTTTCTTCTAAAAAATGCAATAGGCTCATTTTTCAGGACATATTTCATTTTATATATATAAAACCTATATTTATTCAAAAGCAACTGCATTTCTTCTAAACTATTGGCCCAATCTCTCTTGTTCAACTATAGAGTTTTTTTTAAATGGACGCTTTTTTTCCAATAGCCTACTGGAAGTGGTAAGAAAAGAAAGCTCTCAATGATTCTGTCCAATGAATTCTTCCCTCAACTGAAGATCTAACTGCAGCCTAGGCTTCACAGAGTTTTCATACTTCTTTTTTCTCTTCGCTCTATTTTGAATATAACTACTAATTTCCATCTATATATGATCCTTGAGGCTTGTCGGAAAATTCCGAAAGTTGGTTTATTATGAACAAGGAATGTTAAAATTCAACAAGTGCAGAGCGTTTTCAAATGGACAAAGGTAAACAAGGTAAAAATAATAAACAGGAAGATAAACATGTTTCCCGCCAAAACGATAAACATGTTTATCGCCAAAGGAAGAAACATGCTTACTAACAAAAGATAAACATGTTTCCCACTAAAACGAAAAATGCTAAGTGTTTTTCTGAAACGATTTAATGTAAATGATGTTACAAAATTTGAAAATATATATCGAAAAAAAAAAAGTATTACGAACTAAAAAAAAAAGAAAAGATTTTATACGTGTTATAAGCCATAATTATTCATTTGAATTCTTTTTCGATATTTCGTTTGTTCCTTACCTGAATTCTTCTTCGATATCCAATTTTGCTGTGAAACAAAAAGCGATTATTTCGATAATTTTTGAGGAAGTGCAATCATTGCAGCGATTTTAATAGACGAAAAATTAAAATGTGTTTGAAGAAGTTGATTGAAGTTGAAAAAGTGAAAAGTTCGTAAGTTGATTGAAAAATTAACCAATTCAAAAACAGTTTTACTCATGATAGTTTTACTGAACCACCGCCTAATAATAGTTATAATTAATTAAATCCAGTCAGATTAAGTTAAAATGTAAAGAAAATTAATGAAAAATAAATAAATAAGCCAAATTTATTATCCATAATTGACAATTTTCTAAAAAGTCAAGAAATTCAGTAAAATTCATATCATGAAGCATTAACAAATTAAAACTTGGAAAAAATTAAAAATCAAGATTGTAAATGAGAAATACCAATGAAAAATTCGTAAATAAAGCTTATAACTACGAATAAAAATTCACTGTTTGAAAATTTCCAGTTAAAAAGAAAATATTTAAAATTTGATTGAAAGTCTGTAATCCACCGATTGAAATTACACTTCAAAAATTCATTTCATTAAAAATTCTTATAATAATGATTTCAAATATTTATCATTCAAAATTTATAATTTCTAAAAGACGTGGCAATATTTGATGGATGACCAGCAGAAATATCATCCACACGTTGCACGTACCCTTTTTTTGCCCCAGTATTATTATTAAGAGCTTCAAACTAATTTTAATTACATTTAAACAAACACGAACGGACCAAATCTAAATTATGCTAAATACATAGGCGTAAAGCAACGCCAGGCACCAGAAAAATACGCAAATGACGTCTTTCGGTTATCGTTGGCATTTTATGGAAGTTTTTTTTTCCTCAAAATCTTTATAGAAATTTTCTTTTCAATATCAGTTTATTTCCATGATCGCATCGGTATAGGAACTGCAAACTTAAACCCCAAATAGAACTGATTCTGCTTCAAAAATTGAACCTTTTAAATGCTTTTGGAGCTCCTCCTCCTCTCCTAATCTCCTACGCGTCTCCTGATTGGTCGGTTTCACTTCTATTAATCGGAGCATTTTGGCGGTAAACATGTTTATCGTTTTTGTAGCATTTTAGCTGTGGCAATTAATATTCTAAAAATTCAAATTTAATCTTCATGATTGTTTTACAGTACAATTTGATGCGATTGATAGGTGTTAAAATAGATGATACAAAATGGACAACAGTGGCAAAATCCATTTTGTGAAGATGAAGGAGTAAATGAAGCATAATAAAGAAGACGAAAAATGTTGATTGAGATGTTAGAAATATATTTTGGGTTAACATATAAATGCGATATAATTACCTTCTTGAGCATAATATATCTATAAAGGATTCGATTTTGTATGCATGTTGGGATATGAATTTGATGAAGGGAAACGTGGTTATTTGACAGTATTAACAATTTTCCTTCATGTTAAAAAAAATTCTTGAAAAAGTCATTTCCTAATGTTTCTTTCCGTTTTTTTCTCTTTTTTTTTTTTTTTTTTTGATTCCAATGAAATGCGTGCAGTAGTTATCGGATTGTAAGCTTTAATCTTAACTTATTTATTTTTTTTTTTTAAAGACAGGCTTGGATGTATTATAATGGTGAGCAAAATGATGACGACGAAACTGAAAGCCGTGCTGAACAATGGGTAAGTCGAAATTTGAAAAGATTGATTTGGATATATTTTTCAAGGAAAAATATAGGAATATTCGAATTTAGTTCGTTGTAATCAATTTGAACGAAGGTTAGAAAATAGAAATACTCGAATTTAATTCGATGTAATTATTTCAATCTGAAGGTAGGAAATTTTTAGGATTCAAACCAAATAGTCTTCTTATATATTTCTGAAAAGAACATTAAAGAATTCAGTTATCACTTCGGAATTGTTTTTGCCTGAAATTTTCTAATAAGTGAATAATCTGTAACGTACTTACATCATCTCGGATTTCCATCACTTTAAGCGTCAAATGAATCAAAATAAATGATCAAACCATTCTTTTAACAAGTTACAATTTTTGAATGAACGTCTTGTTCGATATAATACCTTAGATAACAAAAAAAAAAAAAAAAAAAAAAAAAAAAACGAAATTCGTCATTTTCTAAATTAGGCCTAAATTTGTTTTCAATAGCTTCTCGATATTCATATGACACTTTTACCATTGTTACTAATAGCACTAGCAGTATAATTTCATTAAGTTAACTCTGTTTTTTCCCTTTATTACTATTTCGATATTTTTATCCAAAAGTTTCAATTTTTAGCAAAACTACATGCGGACAAAAAAGGCGAAACTTCAGTATCAAGTAAATGTATTGGACAAGCACGATTCTATTTCCTGTATTTTCGAAGGCATTTCAATTTTCGTTAATGGCTATACAGGTGATTATTTTTATTCTTTTCCCAAAAACGGAAGGTAACAAAGTTAAGAAGATTTTCGGCGAAAATTAAATCTTTTACTGAAAATTGTAAAAAAAATATATTAAGTAGAATCTCCAAAATAATTTCTTTGGATGAGCTAAAGCACGTAATATTCTCCATAGAATCAATAGGATAAAGTAACAGTGCAAGGAAATCATAAATAGTCTGCAGGTGATTTATGCAAACTAGCAGTAGTCAACAATAAAATGAAAGTGGTACCAAATGTTGTTATTACAATACCAAATGTTGTTATTACAATGTTATTACAATTGAAAGACGAATAATTTTTTGAATTTGTTACATATACGTAAGATAAATAACATTATAGGGATTCCCTTCATATATGAACTTCGTTCTTCCTACTATCAAAAGACCTATTTGAATCTACGAAATGTAATGTTTGCATAAATTTAGATCCACCAGCAGCCGAATTACGAAAGTTGATACATTTGCATGGTGGTGAATTCCATATTTACTACAAATATGGCACTACAACCTACACGGTTGCTACGCATTTAGCTACCGGAAAAGTAAAGAAACTTCGGAAGGAAGAAAAAGTCATTCATCCGAGATGGCTTATTGATAGGTTACCTGTTAAATTATTGGAAACGTAACCCTGTTTTTTCTAATATGTTATGCATGATATTGCTAAAATTTATCTTATCAGTTTATTACGACGAATTTTTGGTGTTGAAGCGATCAATATATATTTGAGTTTCTGGGAATGGTTTAATGGAGTGAACTTTTAAACTGTATGATTTAGTGGAAAGAGTTTCGCATTTGCAGCATCAAAGCAGGAATCCGGTTACGGGAAGATGATTATTTATTGTATAAAAATGGTGCATTGCAAACAGATGTGGCAAAAAGATTTGCAGCTGGGAGTTATAGTGCATCAAAAGCTGCACGAAGTGCTGCGAATGATCCGAACTTTGTGAGTAATTTTTATGAGAGGTAAAATTTCCTTATTCTTTATGATTTGTTCTCTAGGAATGATATTTGACTCAGGAGATTTGAAATATAAAACGAATAAAACAAACCTGTTTTACATATCTTAAATATTTTTTCAGACAAGTACGAATTATTTTGAAAAATTAATGACTTTTTTTTTTTAATTATTGAAAAATGACAACTACGACTTGCCGTTTATTCTTTTCATTATAACCTTTGAAAACATTTAAAATATTTCAGAATATCTCTTAATGTAGAATTTAAGTTTACTTTCACGAAAGATAACATTCTGCTTGATCCGTTTCATAATTGATTTATCAATTAAAGAAAGAATCAGTCGAAGATCAGAATGAATTTTAGATCTCGTCTGCATCTGATTTCAACTTTGGCACAAGAAATGAAATGTTATGTAAACGAGCTAAGAGAAAATCAAGCTAATAATTTTCCTTCACGGGTACATCTGGAGCATTTGGTTGATGAAAAGTTCTCTGAGTAAGCAGTTTACTTCTGCAATATTCGAATTTTTAAATTGCACTACCTTAGAATTAATCTTTATTCCATTCAGTTTAACACTTAAACGAAATTTAAAAAAATTCGATATAGAAAAAGCAATAAATTGTACCATTTGAGTCATTTCTATTTGCACATATATAAGTACAATAAATTCTTTTGTGTTGTTATACTTTATACGTGATACTATGATTTATTTCAATTTTTTTAGTTCTCCGAAAGAAACCATTTGTCACATCGATTTGGATTGTTTCTTTGTATCGGTGGCATTAAGAACTCGTCCAGAATTGATTGGAAAACCAGTGGCTATTACCCATTCAAGGGTAATCTTCATTAGATATTTAATGAAAATTTATATTAATAGCTCAGTGTTTTGATCATTCATTATAACATATTTCTTCATAATGATGCAATTATCCTGCAACTGTTAGATTATTATTAATTCAGATTACTTAATCTTATCCTTAATCTTGTCAATAGAATAAATGTCTTCCAAACACTATTTAAGCTTCTGGAATAATATACTTTGTCTTGCATCAATTTTTGCCTGATTCAATTACTTCTATCATTTTATTAGTATTTTTATTTCCTTAAATTATCTCGATTCTTTTAAGGGTATGGAAGGTGCTGGTATGTCTGAAATTGCATCATGCAGTTACGAAGCTCGAGCGCAAGGTGTACGTAATGGCTGTTTTATTAAGAATGCGCGGAAGGTATGTCCGGATCTCATTTGTCTTCCTTATCAATTCGATGATTATCGACACGTTTCAAAAGAAATCTATTCAATTTTATTGGGGTTTGTTGTCATGTGTATTGATTTATTAGTATTGATTTTAGTTGGTTAGAAGTTTTAATATTTAAAATCGAATTAAATTTTCTTTGGAGTTTAAGGATGCATATTTTGGAAAACTAGAAGCATTAAAAATTTAGTTGTAAGAAACTGAGTGAAATCTGAGCCGAGAATAGAAAAAGCTGGGGTGGCTACTATGTCCGTCTAAAAATGAATTTTAACTTGAAGTAGAACCATACCCATGTCACATGGTTATTGCTTATATGCAGCAGACATGAGCCTCATCTGCGTATCAATTTGGTAATTTTTTGGGCGACTGCGTGCACTACTTAGCACCTTTAGACTATACCATTACTATGGATAGAGATTTTCATAAAAACTTTTTAGTGCTGTGAAACAGTTATCTGCTAATTATTGAAAATAGCATTTATTGTCCCAGGCTTTATCATTGTTCTTTAAACATAGTCACTGACACTGATGCTAACGATATGATATTGATGACTGTTATCAAAAAACTGAAGAGTTGAAGTTGAACTAGCAGATTTATGTTCATTTTATATAATGTAATTTTTTTAACATGTTAATGAAAAAGTTTAGGTATACGTTTAATATTCGTGCTGTAAGTTGCGATGAGATGTATGTTGATTTGGAAAGCTTATGTAAGGAGATGCGTATAACAAATGTAATGGAGATTATATCTATAATACGGAGTGAAATTTTGACTAAGACAGGTTGCAATGCTTCTGTTGGTATTGGTAAGTTAAAAGTATTGTTATTGTTTTCACAAAAATTTTCAGTGATTAGTTTGTTGTTATTTATACAAGCAACCTCGTTAGTTACTATTGTCTTTACCGGTCTTGAATCCTTTTATTCCAAGTAAAAATAAATATCCTAACTTGGAAGAAGTATTACTACAAAATGTATTTTTTATTTAGGAAATACAATGTTGATAGCTCGTATCGCAACTCAGCATGCAAAACCGAATGGGCAGTTTATGATCAAACTGGATGATATCGATGAAGTAATCAAGAAAGAGAAAATTTCCTCTTTACCCGGAATTGGTTATAATATTTGTGCAAAACTCAGAAAGTATGGATTTATTTTTTGATGTAAAATCATCTCCTTCATTAAGAGAAATCTTTTTCCTTTCATGATTAATGACTAAAGAATTGAAGTTAGTAATACTTTCAGTGAAATTAATAATTTCTTGAATTCAGTTAGAATTGAAAATCTTACAGTGCGTTCGGTGAAATGAATTTATGTGAGGATTTGCAAAAAGTACCCCTCAATCGTTTGCGGGATCTTCTTGGTGAAAAAATTGGAACTCAGGTCAGCTTTAATGATGACAACCAAAAGCTTATTTTCCTGTATAGATCAGATTGATTCCAATGATTTTGTATTTCTTTCAACCAAAAAATGATATACAGTTAGGTCAGGATATTGCTTAATCTTAAGAAAAGATATTACAGTAGGCGAAATTGAAATATCTTTAGTCTGAACTTTGGTTGATTTTGAAAAAAATTTTCATTTTAAAACAAAGGAATAATATAAATTTATATTACAGCTCAATCATATTTTGGACATATTTCAGGCTTACTAATAAACTAGTGTATACATATATAATAACAGTTAAAGCAGCAAATTCATAATTTAAACAGCCGAAGTTATTTTTCATCTGCTTTTAATTGACTCTTTTTTTTTTATTATGCCTTCAGATATACAATATGTGTAGAGGAGTGGATAAAGAAAGGGATTTTTTGGAAAAGGTTGCTCGTAAATCTATTTCATGTGACATAAATTATGGGATCCGATTTACAAAAGTACGGATTTTTCCAATTATTGTCTTTTATCCTTGTTAAGCTTTATTATACACAGGGACTGATTAGATCATTCGAAGCGAATTTCCTGAAATTAAAACATTTCAGGAAGATGAAGTAATGGAGTTTCTTGGGAAAATATGTTCGGAGTTGGAAAAGAAACTTGATATAGCCCGGATGACTGCATCCAGCATTACTCTGAAATTACTGGTAAGTGGTTATTTAGATTTTTAGATGAATGAAAAAGTTTTGTTCTTAAATATATGTGAATATTTGTTACAGATTCGAGCACCGGATGCACCTGTTATAACAGAAAAATATTTGGGATGTGGCAAATGTGATGCAGTCACAAGGACGGTTCATATACCGGGTGCAACTGCAAACAAAGCAGTATTGCATGCAGAAGCAAAAAAATTAATGAAAGCAATAAATCCTATTATATGCGATTTGAGAGGAGTGAGCTTTTCTTTTTTATTTTGTCAAAAGTTTGTTTTTCAGCTATTCTTTTTGATATGATATCAGCCAAACGAGAAGAATGAAATTCCCGTTGAAATGATTACCGCTTCATCTTTTCTCCTATGTGAAAACTTTTAGATATCTTCTCTAATGTAAGAGAATGTTCCGTTTTGACAAATATCGAGTTTGAATTTGTATGGTTAGCTGTGGGGAATTATTTTGTACTGACAATGACGAATTTATTTTGTGCAAATTTGCAGTGAAAATGTGAAGCACATATAAATTAATATAAAATTCTCTATGTTTTGCAGATTGGTATTCAATTGACTCATTTAAATGAAATAGCACAAAATGTAACAGTGAATGAGCAATCCATCAACAGAAATACGTTGACTCAATTTTTTGCTGTGAAAAGTAGAGGACAACAGTATACTACTGGAAAAAATAAACCGAAGAATGAAGAAGATATTGCTTTGGAGCTGGCACTAAAGAGATCACTTAAAGAAAACATACGTCGAGTAAGTTCATATATTATCAATGTCAAAATAGTTGGACTACTATGATTTTTTTTTCCTTTTTTTCTGCAAATTTGATTATTTGTTGATTTCCAATTTTAGTGTACCATTCCTCATTTCAATTAATGATGTGATGTAATTTTTTGTTTTCCAAATAGTTTGCTGAGTTTTTTACAATTACAAGCTATTTTGCTGATAGTATACTTATAGAACTGAATTAAGAGTGGTGAAATTTATTGACTTGTGGGTTAAGGTATATATATATATATATATATATTGTTTTATCCTCTTTTGATTCTTTTATATGCGCTATTGTTAACTCAGTGAAGATTGAGAATCAGTTGAATAATGAAATGTCTTATTTTGAATCGATGTTAATCTTTTTTCAGTACCGTAAAGAAACGATTCATCCGGATTATCGAAATTATTTCGAAGATGAAGATGTGAAAGCTGAATTTCTACGAATTCTGCAGCAATGTGAATGTGAATTTTAATTTCTGTGCAAAAAGATTTTCATTAACTAATCACAAAAAAATGAAAGTCGAATTTATGAAATTTCAGTTAGTTATTTATGTCACCAAACTTTGTATTTTTATCATTTTTTTCAGATCCGACAGCTGAATTGGTATCGGAGATGGCAATATATTTCAGTTTATTGGTAAAGAACGGTGATTTGAGTGATGTCTTATCACAGCTTAGATTCTTGCAACGTGAAATAATGAACTTTTCGTTGGAATGGATTATCGTAGTTTGCGCCTTAAAAGTTGCACTAAATCATCTTTGTGATACCTTGTATGGTTCTGTGTTATTTCATTAAATATGATTTGATCATAAATATTCCTTCGTGCCGATAAAGTCTCACTCTTAGTATTAGGTATATGCATGAAATAAAGATTTTTTCTTGCCTATTTCTTTCTCATTCTTATACTTATTAATAATTTAACCGAGTTGTAAGTCAAATATATATATACATAAAATACATCATCAAAAATTGTGACACTTTTGCAAGTAATGTCTCATATATTCTTTAAAAAATGCGTTTCTGGTATTTAAGGAATATTAGGAAGATCAAAATTAGTTAAAGTATTACTACTTCTGTTTTGCCATTTGGTGTTTTTGTAAAGTTAGGAAGAGGATAAAACTGCCTTCATGTTAAGATCAATAATTTGTAGTGTTTTTTTTTCTCCTTGAAATTCCAAAAATGAATACCGTTGAATGTCATTTTAATCGTGTAAACTGAACCGCACCGTAAGAAATGGCGATGCAAATGGATTTTCGAAAATTTGTTCGAAAAGCTATTAGTGGTATACTAAGTCCTTAAAATATGCTTGGTTCGGCGTGAACTCAAATTATGGTGAAAAAAAAAACATGTAACACGGAATTTAGCAATAGTGACTTTTATTTGCAGGAATTTCAAAAAATATCAAAATGATTTTGAGATTTCAAACTATAAAGTCAAGGTTATAAATTCATATTCAAGTTCTGACACATAAAGATAGCAAAATCATTAAGACTGTCCAATTTATGATAAAGAACATCTGCAGACGACAACATGAGTGCACAACCGATACAATGAAACATGAATTTCATCAAAGTTTTCGGCTTAATCCTTGGATGATTAGAATAATAAAGATAGAAATAAAAAGAAATGCGATGCAACAAAACAAAACAAAGTGCAGTATATTTGTTTTGGATTTATGCACAAAACAAAATATAATAATTCTACGAATATCTGAATCCTAAATAAATCTTTTAAAAAAGTTTTTCTTCCTTTCCAATCCTATTTTTACATAATCACAATTTTATCCTGTACTTATTTTAACATTTATATGCCATTCAAGATGTATCAATCACACGTCATATCTCTACCTTTTTCTGATTAAATGTTAATCAGAAAAAAAACATTAGCATGTTTTAGAAAGAAATGAACAGCTAAGCTTCGTATAAGTGAAAAATTAATGTATTAAAACAGCAGAAAAAGGGGAGTTAAAGTTTACAATGGGAGTAGAAAAGTAAAAGGTAGAAAAAAAGGCATAGTAGACTTTAGATACACGGAGATACACTACCTAAGTTGCTATCAACAAAAAGTATACTACCACTTGGCCTTGCCTGATATTATTAGCATTGTGACCAATATAGATCTCTATGCCCAAATTTTGTGACCTATCTACATTGGCACTTGATTGTACATCACTGCCTTGGAATTTATAGTTGGAATTGTGAAGAATTTCAGCAATTGCGCTCATTCCAACCGATTATACGTTGATAAGCCAAACAAAATCATATATAAATTGTAACAACAATAGGAAAATTTTATTATGCTTGTCGCGTTCCCTTTAACCATGCCGAAATACTCGTTTTCACTTTGGTACCTGTATCTGCAAAATATTTACTGGTATTAACAACAGCCGATGCTACACGACGACCACTTCCCATACCACCAGCTGAATGCTCCATACGTAACAAGACATCTGATATACTGAGACCACCGGCAAATGGATGACTGCAAAAAAGATAAAAGTTTTTTACGATGATGAATATTGACAAAATTATGGCGATGAAAAAAAAAATAAATAAATTGAGAAGATAAATAAATTACCACAATGAAGTATGACTATATTTCCATGCTTCAAGATATTTAAAGCATTTGCTAATCTTAAAAATAACAAATCATTCAAATACCTATAATATATTCAATGGCCCTTTTTTACATCTTAGAGAATTTAATCAAATCTTACTAACAATATACGAAGAATAATCAGCAAACATTAAGAGAGAATTATATTACCTGCTTTATAGATAAAATATCAAATGAAAACATCAAGTCTCATGAAGAAAGCATTTGCTAATCTTAAAGATAACAAGTCATTGAACAAACTTTACTTAAAGTAAAGTTAACAATACAAAGTTATTTGAAAGCAAACTGCTTTAGACAATAAGAGATTATATTTGAAGAGAATTAAATAAAGATCAAGAAAACGAACCCGGGAACTGTGGATGCCAAATCGGGATAGTCACCACAGGACCAAATACGATAATTATTGCTCATTTTCCACTCAGCTATAAATGCTTCGTTGAAATCATCCAACGAATTTTTCAAATCAGCGCGAACAGTAGCTATGAGTGATAACAAATATGCCTGCATCTGTAGCCGTATCCAGTCATCACTACCTTCCCAACCTGCAATCAATAAATTTCAAAATACAACATTGGAACGGATTTTTAAAAAATTTGCAAAGTGCACAACAGTAAAAGAATCAATTCAGTTTGTCTCATTAAATTAAGAATAACCTAACTTCTCTTTCATTTATTAATAGTAACTCTTCTAATAAGTCCCCTACCCATTAACTCGCTTAGTGATGAACACAAATACCAAAATTTTCATTTCTTTCAAATTTCAAAGAAAATTCCACATAATCAATTGCAGATAATCAATTGCAGCAGTTTTACTTAAAAGTATGAAACACCGCAGGTAAAAAAATCTAAACCTAAATGTTCGATCTAAAGTAATTGAAGATAGACTAAATGCTAATTGGCATGCTACAAATTGTGCAAAAAGAACTAAGAATGTAAGAATTTCTTAATCACCACTGAAAATTTTCGAAATATTTCTCAAAATTCAGAGCAGTGAAACGATCAATTTAATAACAAAAATAATCATTCAAATATAAAATATCAAAAAACAAACTTGGTGAATTAGCATTTGTTTCTATTTCTTTCAATATAAAATCGACAAAACGTAAATCTGCAGCTGTTAATGCCAACGATCGTTTTAATTCAATATCTAAGATATCAATACTTCCATCGCCAACTTCATCTATCTTAAGAATTTCTTTGTAATTTTCACAATTAAAGAAAATCATAGCAAAATGATATCATATATTGTTAAGAAATAATTAATGTAAGTTCTTTTATTTAATATTTCTCCTTTACTGAAAATCTTGCTCTCCTGCCTGATTAGTTTTTTAATTATTATAACAAAATTCTTGCTCGTGATACCACTATAATGAGCTTACGAATGAATGCCAACGTTAGGAAAAATATGGAATCGTGTAAGCTATATATTAACCTCTCATAAACTATCAGTGACTGTATTCCAAGTCAAAAAACTGCCATATTTCATAAACGCTTAGATAATCATTTGATGCATTGTTATATATAAATCGGGAGTTAAGGAAATTTAAGATTTCGAAAAATGATCTAAGAGTCATGATCTCGTAAATCTTAGTCTAGAGTGCAGTAGTTATAATAAAAGAATTTTTCTTTCTTCAATAAAAAGAAAGTTTGTTTACAGTAACTATAACATCCAACAAATCACGACGTTGAACAAATAAAGCATTCGTTGTACCAATACAATAAGCACGTGTTTTATCGGAACGAATCATATCCAAATGGCAGATACTTAAGTAAGGATGAAACAATGAACCCTACAATGATATTCTTTGTTTTTTTTATTTCGAAAGAAAAAAAATGAAAAATTATAAGAAAGTTCTAAAGTCATAATCCTAAAATTTTATGATCATGACACTCAAGTTCTAATGATTAAATTCGTATTTTTCGTAAAATTATTACTTTCGTGAAAATACTTAATGGGAAACCATATGAATCGGTGTCCAGTATTTGCTTCTGCTTCAAATTTGAACAGCTTTCAACACTATTACTATTTGACAACTGCGTTTCGGATGTACAATCCATAGCTGATATTAGTGAATCTTAAAATGAAAAACAACAGTTTAATAGAAAAGAAATTTGTTATTTTGAATACAGTGAAATATTTTGTTAGCAAAATTGCACTAAAGGCAGAACCTTTGTGAACAAATTCTATGGAATTGTTTCCACTCACTTTGTTCTTCTTTTCGGTATTTACGTTAATCGCTATATTATCTCTAAATTCCAGAATTCTGTTTTTAAATGTATCCTCGTTTACTTCCAAAACTACAAGGAAAATTGATATCCTACAACAGTTATAATGAATAAAAAACAAGAATTAAAACACTTCGAATCAAATTAGGTACTTGGTTATATTTAAGAGCTATTTTAACGAAAATAAATTAGTGCAATGGAAATTTATAGTTAAATTTGCAGACTGAAAAAAGAAAATCAATGCTAAGTTTAGGGATATCAAAATTGATTTTCCTGTCTCAAAAAACATTAATTAACCCTATAGAATGCTTGCAAGCTAGCCTATATTTGATTAATTACTTCGGTTTCTACGAAATAACGCCGAAAAGATGCGAAAAAGATCTAGTTTGTACCAAGAAGTTGTGCATAAACATTTCGTCCACTAATCAATGTCGTATTATAAATATCACCTTTGAAATAAAATTATAAGCAATAATTATCTGTCAAGCTTACCAATTTTGTCTTTATCCACACTCTTATCATCATTCAAACATTTCGAAGTATTCGGGTTATATGCAGCTGCATGAAATAAACCCTTTTCAACCAATTCTAAATAAACAATTAAAAACAATCTAAATCATTTATTTACTTCTGATTAGGGAAATGAAAAAAGTGAAATGGAACTGGGGACGATTTTTATTATCGAGTTATTGTGTTAATTGATTGCTAAACATCTGTAATAATTCTTTATTTTATTTGCAATTATCATACTATAAATGATCTGAACTTTTTAGATCCGTTCAATCTTAGAAATTCAAGTCATTCATGATATACTCATTGCAAAACACAACAAATTAAAAACGAATAACTATTATAGATGCTTAACAATCAATTAGCGCAGTAATTCGGTAATAAAATAACGAATTACTATTGCTTTCATTATATTTCTGCTTGAATTCAATAAAATTATTCAAATACTTAACAAAAATAAGAATCTGAAACTTACGAGGAATTTTAAAAACTTACTTAAAGATTCAAAAATAAAACTATTTTCTTTAAGCCGAAACTCACAAAATTTTCTTAAAAAATTTGAATGGCTGAAAAACGGACAGACATCTGTCAAAAAAGAAAATGCTGAAGAAATTAAAGATGTTGATAAAAATATTACGTGGGAAAAGTGAAATAAGCGCAATCATCAGCTGACCTAATTGAAATACTGGCGATATGTAGAATACAATCTGGAATAACAGCATATTTTGATTAAGAAAAGATTTCATAGTTAAATGTTGGTGAAATTTTAAGTGATATATTTAATTTTAAGAAATAAAAGAAAAATGAAGTTTTGAAAGACAAAAGGTGGCTGAAGAATGAATTTCCTGTCAAACTATTTGATCAATCGACACGAAACTGCATGTCAAATGAAAATTTCATAGTTAAATAAAATTCTTCTGAAAGAAAACAAATTACCTTCTTTTCTAATAACAGTAATTTAAATAATACTAATACACGATGCCGAAATGCTGTTACAAGGGATTGTACCGAGATATCTGCAAAAAAAAAAAAAAAAATAATAATAATAATACCAAAAACTTTTTTTCTTTTAAAATCTTCACCACTGCCTATTTGAATCATTTTTAAATTAAAATAATGGAAAATTATTGATTACACTTTTTATTTTTCATATTTTCCCATGATATAACAATTTATGCAGGGCTATCCGCATCAGTTTCCTTCATTCCTTGAATGCTTCACATTATACATCAGCCTATTTATACGCGTAAACAAAACAAAACACAAGCAAACACTACAGAAATAAATAAACAAAACAAAATAAAGCAAAAATCATTTTCTTATAATGTTTTTCTTCCATCCCATTACCAATAGAATGTCAATGTATTTTATATCTGCACATTACATTATCTGTTTAAAGCATGTTTATTTATACTTGAAAATTTTAAATTGCTCAACCATTACTGCCAAATAAAACTGAAATTTAATGCCGAAATGACCACTGTCAGTTTTCTGAACATTTCTTTAATCCATTTTAGATATTTTGTAATTCTAGCACGAATACATACCCATAACTGCGACTTGCTCATCAGTTTCGACATCCGGAAACATTTCACATAGATTTTCATACATTTGGGACAGCACATCAACCTGAAAGATGAAAGACTTCATTATTAAAACTTATTTTCTCCTCTGTGATAAATAACAATATGAAACATAAGCAAGTGGCAGAATATCTTATTCTTCGTCTAACTTATCAGAAATTATTCAATCTATGCTGTAAGACGTTTAGGAGTGTAAAAATTATTTCGCAAGAATTGCATATTGTGATTAGACTAATAATATATTATTTCTAATAAGATTGATCAATCTAAGTGAAGAAATAATTCAGAAAGCGCTTACCTTAGCAAAATCTCTTTCGTTAAAATAAGCTTTTGTAATAAGCTCCAGTTTAGCCGTTAATACACCAAAAAGTGGTACTCGAGATAGGACGCAGACACTTTTCTGTACAGCACTTCGGGTGA
Source organism: Onchocerca lupi (assembly GCA_028564675.1). NCBI lineage: Eukaryota > Metazoa > Nematoda > Chromadorea > Rhabditida > Onchocercidae > Onchocerca > Onchocerca lupi. The sequence continues at coordinate 22,689 of JAOVVO010000151.1, read as the reverse complement.
CATCAGTTGATTTGTTTAGAAGATCCTTGAAAGGCAAGAATCTTGAACTCAATTTAAGGTTTCAAAAAAGTTGAAATAATTCCTTGGTACATAATTATGATGAAGATAAGATGAGGATTTTGCGCGAAAGCAAACTATATGACAACGATTTCACTACCAACGCAGGTTGAAAATCCATCACGATGGCAAAAATAACAGTAATATAGATTGTGATGCATTGAAGTAAACTAGGATAATGACTGTGACAGCAATAATATTAGTAATGAATGAAAACAGTAACCTTTGCAAAAATTTGACGATAACATGAAATTCCAAAGACTGATCGATTTGGATCATCTAACGATGGCAGCAGAAAGTATATTATATCTAAAATCACAAAAAAAAAAAAAAAAAAATAAAAAGAAAACAAATTTGCAAACATAAGTTGGCATCTCACAAATCGAAAAATATTTCGAATATTTTATAAATTTAAAAAAAGAGTTGTTGGTGTGTAACTAAAAAGTTAACCAATAAATACGCAAAGAAGTGTCACATTTCTACTGTTGGTTCTTTATAGACTGCTTTATTCATTATTCCGTATGCAAAAAATAAAGAAGAAAAAAACCCTGAAATCTTTAAATATACAAAGTTCAACTTCAAAAATTTGGAAAAAGCGAAGCTTTCTATTGTCTTGAAATAGAATGTAGAACATAAGCAATATAGAATATTTAAAACTATTAAAAATAAATGAACATTTTAAACATATTATTCAATAAGGATAAAAAAAGTACAAAGACCATAAAGCAAACTCTTCACGTACCGTGATCAACGTTATGTGCACCATCAGGAAGTGCAAGTGACGGTAAATTCTGCCACGCTGCTGGCAATTCCCCTTCATCACCTATTAGAGGTGGATAACAATATTCAATCTGAAAAGACTAATCACAGATGTATTCGAAACTAATAATTCCTAAATTTCTGAATAAACGCACTCTAATTCAAAATCTTTGTAAAAGAAAAGTATATATATAAAGCATCGCACACAAAATGCAACTACTTTAATATAGGAAATTCCAAAATACTATGAAAAAATATGCGTCCTTATTAAATACTTATCAACCTTAATCAAACTTATTATTGAACCCTAGTAAATTTATTTGTTAACAAATTTTACTATTGTCAAACATTTGATCAATTACCTGACATCCACGTTTATGATGAAAACCAATGACCGCAACGTAAAGAATTGAGCTGACCATTCATAAAAGAACATTTGATGCTTAAAAATCACAAAAATTCAACAACCTGTCAATAATGAGTAACATCTGAAAAAAAGGACTACAATTTTCGTAATGAAAAATAATGCGGTCAAATCAGGTACGCTTACTAAGTATAACATAAAGTAAACAGTATTATAATTCGATATATGCCTACTCACGTCGAATTTCGATGACACTATCAAATGATTGACGTCTATTTTTCCGAAAAACATTTAAAATTATATTTTAACGATTCCCTACATCCAATAGTTATTTTTCTTTTTTTTTTTCAAGTTTATTTTCAGAATTAAATCATCCCCATTTCTCACACGAAATTTGTAAAACATTATTAAATTTACCGATCGTATAGAAATAAGTACTTATATTAAATACATAGATTCAACTACTTTCATGGCTCATCATGACAACTCTTTTAAAATTAAATTTCCATATATGATATACCAATATTATCAATATTTTGATTCTTGGAATTCTACGAAATGTCCAAACATGAAAGTTAAGAACAAAGCATTTATTGGATATCAAACAACTACTTGCCATATGATACAATACAAATAATGACATAGCAAATAAGGTAAAAAATCGATTTCCCAATAGTTTCAAACTTTATTTTACTATCAATAGTACAATACATGCAAAAAATAAAGCACAAATTGTTTACAACAATTAATTTACATGTGAAAAAAAATAAAAAAATAAAACGAATCCATTTTAACAGAAACAAGTAGAAAGCTAGTTCTTCACTAAGAATATCATGTTCTAAAGGAAATATCGAAAAAATAGATCAATATACCAACAGAAATAACTGGATCCATTGCCTAATTTTAATTCGACAGACTTACAGTAGTTATAAAATACAAAAGCTGAAAACACAATTATTATTCACATGTGATTCAAACAAATTTTTTTTTTTTAATAGAAAGTAATTTAAAGATTTGAACAATCCTATTAACTGTCAACAAGGAGAAACAGTTACAACAAAGATTTTTCGTCAATCCATAAAATTCCTACGAGAGTCAAAAATTGCTTATATAACCAGAAACAGAAACAAACAAATGAAGCAAACCTATGCAAATACCTATGACAAATAATAAAATATTTGCGGTAATTTGATAAGCATCATAATATTGATAGGATAAATAATGATATTAAGATGGAATAAATAACAATTACTGGATGATCCATAGAAAACAAATGAGATCAAAAGTGTCCGAAAAAAAAAGTAATTTAGGCTGAGGCATCACATCAAATGGAAATACTTGAACATATATTAATCAGTGGATGGTAAACTCTAATACTTGAAACTATCAGATGTTAAAATGAGCGCATTTCATACTAATGATGCAGATATAACGCCTTCCTTGGCTAAATATCCAACCACTCGAAGAAAATCATAATATCACCTGCTTTTCAACTACTCTTCTATCTCAAGTCCATCTGGGTAAGCTATCGATGAATGAATACGTTAAAAAAAAGAAGAAAATACAAGGCTTATAAAGAATACAATTGGAATCGCCACAGCTTAAAAGAAGGGATAAACGTTTTCCATGATTACTCATGTAAATACAAACATATCATCGTTTGAGCAAAACAATGAGCTCACCTGTTCCTGAATAACCTAATTTTTCAAACACCAATTGAATGATTGAGTGATTCAAATTTGGGAACTCTGGACCCGTTAAGGCATCCCCTGCGTATTATATAGAAACAGGAATGCTTTTTTTGCTTTGGCTTTTTGTTATTGTTATTGCATTTTTTAATGAATCATAAATTCGAGAATTATTGTATTTTAAATATGATGGATGACCAGTGATAAGATCATTGTCATGATTCATCGGGCATGTTGTCAATCATAATCCCAAGAGATAAGCGAACCGACGAGATCGTAAATATATCATGACGATACGAACACCATTTCTAACGGATACCTGCTAAAGACAATTGCAACTTTAAAGACAAAGAAAAAAAATAAAAGAAAAACAAATTATGAGAACATATTATGAGAACCAATTCGCATAAATAATTTCAGAGCATCAAATAATCCAAGTATCTAAAAACTGTTTCTGAAATGAAACCGAATATTAAATTCTTTTCGTCACCGACTTCAACTGACTTTCTAAATAAAAGCGATTCCTTGATCTCCTGGTAATAATAACAGAGGAAAAAGTAACTGAGAATTTAATAACATAGAAATAAATATCACGAATTTAGTAGCCATGGATTTTTTGCGACAGTACACGGTGTTCGGTCCCCATAATCGTACAGTAATTCCTCACCAATATCGATATCTCGCTTAGCAATCAATATCAAATGTTTCGATTCATTCAATTCGATAACCTTAACGTAATAATCGATTTATTTCATTTTTTCATCATAAATCGATGAATTTCATATCATATCATCTGTACATCGACAATTGTCTTCATAGACATTGTCAAGAAGGTAATATATTGAACTGAAGAACTTAGTGCACACAGTGTTAATGATAGTGCACATAGTGTTAATGATCTTTATTAAAACAATGATCTGATGTAATTAGAGATTTTAATTAGATGATAAGTTTTATATATTTTCTTTCATTCATTATTATTACCAGGCATCAAAATTAACAGCCGCAAGGCGAGAGTAATATAGAAATGGCAAAATTCATAGTGTAATTTTTATCTTAACATACCTTTGTCTTCAGATTCGGTTTAATGACAGAATGATTTATTAGACGACCTTTATAAGGTGTTTCATCTGTAGCATCAACGCAATATTGCTTATTTTGATATTTGAAAAAATACATAAATGAGCCAATGCTATCATCTTCGGCATATTGTCGTTCGCGAATCCTTGCCAGTCTCATATCTATTATTTCACCTAAAAACATACGTAAGATTACGGATGATGTTTGGCATCTTCAGAAGTTAATTCATTGTTTTGTCTTTTAATTAACTTTTTAATTAGTATAAGAATAAATTATCACTTAAGTCTTTGATTAAGACGACGTTGCAACTCCAATTCCGTGGAGAGTTATGAATCAAGTTGTGCAGCAACATCATGCACAAGTTATCCAAAATAAGAGATCAGGACACATGAAAAATGCATCATCCTACGAATACAAAAAACTTCCATCATCACTGAAGTCTTGGCAAATTGCATATCTTGACTTGATAGAAATGAACTTCAAAGTCTTCGTGCCAATATATCCACTTTATGTTACTTTTCTTATTTTACCTTTATATTCGACCACAAATTCATTTTTCTGGAAGTTCCGTAAGGTGCGAATCCCACGACCTTTTTCTTGGCATTCAAAAATCTCCAGAAATTTTTCATTGCTACCTGTTAAAATGGCATTTTCCATCGCATCACGCTCTTCTTGCTGCAAATATCGTGAACAGAACTTAAAGCATAATCCTAGAGATGCTACATTATCAAACTGGTAAATAAATAAAAAAAAAAAAAACAAAACAAAACGAAACAAAAAAAAGCTTCAAATCTTGAATTTTCTGTTGAGCTACCAGATGCATAAGTTTTTTTTTTTTTTTTAAATATTAAGAAATTATAAAAATTAAAAAAAAATTCACCTCAAGCTGCTTTTCTGTTTTCCGATTGCTTCGCCGGGGCGGGAAATATTCAGTAATTTTATGATTCGAAGTATCACTGGTTCCATTTCCGACAGATTTTTCTTTCCTGTAAAAAAAAGCTAATAAACATAAGTATTAACTATTTTTTCGGAAAGTATTGCATGCAAAATATTAATTGCAAGCGAAGTTAAAAACTATATCTTATTCTTACATAGACAGAAAGACAACAGTATTGATGACAAATCAGCTAACGACATTCGATCTAATCTAACCAAAAAGATTAAAAAGTGAAATAAATCTGATCGTAAATATGGTGAAATTATTTATATATTTTCCCATAAAACATAGATCAAAAATAACTGTAACAGAAATCTTAAAAAAAGAAAAAAACTGTTGAAATAGAATTTGTCAAATCAACAGATATACTTTGGGGTCTTTTTCTTAGTACTTCGACGACCTCCACGTTTGCGATTTACTATGTTGTCAAGCATTCGATTTGATAAAGCTGACAGCGGTAAAGCCCTGAAATAAGTTCATATAAACTACAGGTTTAGAAAGAAAAAAAGGGAATGAATTTTCCAACCGAAAAGCAAATAATTCTACAAGACAAAAAACTTTCGCATGAAGAAAGCATTAAATAGAAAATTAATATTGTTTCCTAAGAATTTCATGTTATTTTGAAAGTTAAGGGTGCCACTTTTTTCCTCTCTTTTCTTCTTCCGTTAAAAAAAAAAATATTATTATTTACCGAAGATAACTTATTTTCTTCTTTCTAAGTTTTTTGTTACTTCTAATAAATTCTTTACCAATCCAATAGTTAATATAGTAAAAAATTGGATATATGGGAGTGTTTCTCTTACAGTAATCAAAAAACTTTCATCCGCTATTTGATAATTTAGAGTAAAAAAATAATTTATAAAAACGAATAACTGAAACGGCTCGAGCATTCATTTTCTTTTCCATTTAAAATTTATTCACTCAGTCGAAATTCCTCTTTCTATGCGTTCCCACCATATATCATATAAAATTACGAATGAACGACAAAATTTAAATTCTGCTAGTTCAAACAATTTTTGCCGGACTTTTTTCGAAAAAAAAAACTTTCGATTTTAAACGAAAAATTAAACCAAAAAAAGAATTTCGATATTGCCATAATTAATTTAATCAAAAATACTATTCTCTTTTCTCTTTCCCGATCTCTCTTTTAAAAAAAAATGTTTGAAAATGCTAGATAGTCTTCATCACAATTTCACGCTTATTGTAGTTTAAAATCTCCTTTACCTAACATTTAAAATTTAGGTATTTAAATCCTAAATTCATTCCAACTTTATTCAATGTTTAACAATACAATCAAAAAACTCAATATGTGTGCTTGAGATTTAATGTTTAGTATTTGAATATGATAAAATTAATTCAATGTTATTCTATATTTGTCAAACATTGAATAAAGCTGGAATGAATTTAGAATTTAAATACCTCAATTTTAAATGTTTGATAAAAGAGATTTTGAAACAAAAATTTGTTAAATAAATAATTTAAAGTTTATACTACATTTTATTAACTGAAATCTACTTCAATCTTATTTTAATAAAAATTACCATATCTATAATTAATAAACCACCCTTATAAGATCAAAAGTTGAGACGAGAGAAAAAAAAAAAAAGAAATGACAAAATTTGAAAATTGGCGCTAGGGTAATACTAACCGATGCAGCAGTATTGTCTGACGTTTTTCATCTGTACCATACGTGAGCCGTATTGTAACAACCATCGTCACGTCAGATCACGTAATATTATATTTAAGGTGGCATCGAATAGTAAATAGAATAATTACTATAAATAATTCGGATACACTGGCAAAAACTCGTCTCTCATATTAACAATTATCTTTCGCTGCAAATCATTAATATGATAATATGAAAAAAAAAAAAAAAAAAAACATAAAACAAAAACAGGATTCAAAAAAAAAAAAAAAAAAAAAAAATGAAGAAAGAGCACGAAAAACACGATACATTTTTGGAATTTCCGAGAAAAAAAAAAGAAAAAAAAAAACGAATTTTACAACAATTTTTCCTTTAATCGGCAATTGCAACTATATTTTCATACTCAACAGTATATTGTACGTATGTAAAAAACGAACACTTATGATTCTACAATATTCTACGTATCCGTTCTTATGTATATCCTATATTGATGAATTTTCGACAATCCTACTGTATAATTTTGCAATAGTGATTATTTTAAAATTAATAACACATTTGCCTCTTCATATGTCAAATGGCTCATCTAAAAAAATCAATCGATAAGTGAGCATAAAACAATTTCTTGACCAGTTGCAGCGTAAGATTTGTTTTTTTTTTTTTTTTTTCTCGTAATACTAGTAATATGATTCATGTGTAGAGAATTTTTTTTTTGATACCTTTAATGTGATATGTGTAGAATTGAACTTTATTGTTTAGGTACAAAAAGTGGTCCCGTGAAAATTCAACCTTACTGCTTAGGTATAAAACGTGAACCGATGAAATTCAATCTTACTGTTTAGGTGTAAAAATGATCCCAAAGAATTCAGCTTTACTGCTTAGTATAAAAAGTAATTCCATGCAAATTCAACCTTACTGCTTACGTATAAAAACTTCATTCCGTGGAATTTTTTTAATGAATAAACAAATGATTAAAATGATTAAGTGTAAAAAAGTAATTTCCGTGATACAGATCAAATAAATCGCTTTCGTTCAACTAATCATCAAAATATATCTATTCCCTTAAATAAATATGCTTAACAAAATGGTTTATGGGTATTTAAGCATATGAATAAAATACGAATAAATTACATCTGTCAACATACATATGCATTAGACAAATATGTAAATAATTTCACGTATCACGTATGTAATCTCACGCACCACACGCATATAACTTCACGGAACTATGCTGATATATTATATTCTAATTCATAATAGAATAATATTCATTATATTATCAGAATACTATGCATCAAATATAGTATCAAATAAATTTTGCATCGAAAAAAGCAAACTTTGCATGCAAAAACATTCCATACTTTTTTTTTTTTCCCATATGTATGTATTATCGATTATTTTGTGCATTTCATACATATCTGTCTGCATGCATGCATTCATTTCATTTTTGAATTGAATTAGTTACTGCAACAATATTCGATCAATGCATGCATAATGCATGCATGCATTGCAAATATTTCATAATAAGTATGTGAAGTTTCGCATTCAATACTTTCAATTATCTAATTCTGCGATGAGATGGTTACTTTTCCATTCATTTCGTGATATTTTTCAATTTCTGTCACAAATGTCAATAGTACATTTAACTTTTGAATCATTTCAAGGTGATATTAAAAAAAAAAAAAAAAAAGAAAAAAGAAAAAAGAAAAATATTCATTTCGAGTTTCTCAATTTTTTGGATTGATTTAATAACGGAAGAAAAGATTTAGATTGATGAAAAAATTTTTACTTAGTTGTATATTTAAAATTTTAAGTATCAAGAATTTCACATCTTTTAATAAGTTCCATTCGAAATTAGTTCATTTTCATTTTCAACTAATTCATTTTTTTTTTTTTTTTTTTTATAAGTCAAAAAGGTCTTCAATATTTTTCATGTGCAATTATTCACCTGCGTTTTTCTTTTTTTTTTTTTTGTCTTTTTCCTGAGCATTTATTGCGAAATTTTTTCCAATTTTCTTTTTAATTTCAGCAATGACTAGTCGAAGTAACTGGAGAAGCTGTTAAAAAATTCATGACATTGTTGGGCTAAATTATAACTATCAACAAGATAGCTTATGATAGAGAATGTTATCGAACATATTGATTTATGCAAAAAACGGATAAATGTTGGCTTGTAATTTGTTGGAGAAAAATGAGACAAACAAATAGATAAAATATTATGCAATTTTTAAATCAAATGCACTGAGAAATGATTAAAATTGCATTAAGGAAGAAATCACATTCTTACATTCTCGCTACTTAAGATAGAAGCAAAAAAGAAAAGAAATGAAATTAAAATTCTAAATTTATTCAACGTAAGCTGAAAATTCATTTGCAACTTACTTATGCGATTGATTCAAATTTAATAATATTCTGCTCAACTTCATAGTAACAATGACTTTCGTTATATTAAAGTACACCAAAAGTAGTTTTATCTTTATGTAGAAACTGTAAGTAAATCTAAATTATTGCTATCTGAAGCAAAATAAAAATAGAGAAGATAGTCAGATGTCAAAATGATTCTTATCATTCTTTGACATGGAAAGGAATCTGGTTGCATTAGAAAATTTTTATACGAAAACAGTTTAAAACGACAACAAGAAATTATGCTTATTAATCGTTAACTTACATAAATTTACGCAACTAAATTTCAATTTAGACAGAGAAGAAAAAAAAAACAATCAGATGGATATTCTTAAATAATCGATTGTAATATAAAGAATAACCTGATCAGTTTACTTGGATATTCTCTGATAATTGCTTTTCATCTGTCTATGATAAGGAGAGATCTGGGGAAATGAATTTAAGAAGTATATATGACGTTCTAATAACTTCTCTGATGAATTTACGAGCTAAATTAGCATAATTCTTTTAATTCTATTTTTCGGTAGATTCTTCTTGATTCTGAATGCAAGAAAGGCAGTTGTTTCATCGTTTTTATTTACTTTTTTTATTTGCAAATATTGGCAGGAAGTGTGCACGAGCGAAAAGATTCAAAAAATTTTCATCGAAAAGAGCGAAAAATTGAGAAAATCTTTCGGGAATGCTTTGATAACAAATGATTGCCTTAACTGTTGTACCCATCTTGAAATCTCATAAAAAGATCAAATATTGCAAAGAAAAATCAGAACAATGGAAATGAAAAATGGAAATACTGCATCTTCCCTTTGCTGTACGTGAAATATCACTGATACTGAAAACAGTAATCAATGGATAGCGAAAAGAAAAATCACTGATAAAATGCTAAGATTATCCCACAAACGTACCACTAAAAACAACGCCATGTAGCAGCAAGTAGAACTACGTAAAAAAACGTGTGCAGAAACAATGGAAAACGAGGTCACGCAAGGAAAACGTGTGCAGATAAGACGGCAAATGGAATCACGTAAAGAAAACGTATGACATCTATCTTCCAGTATTTCCGGACTATTCACCGCATTTCTGTACATCATATCAGCAAATTGAATACATGCTAAAATTTGATTCATTAGCAGCTCTCTTAATTCCATACAACAATAGCATTTTGTTTGAATGAAAAATTCCTTCCTTTCCCTTAGATTATATCTTTCCCGAGACATCTCGATCATATCCCGAGATATCTCGAATTCGTCTCGTTCGCATCTTACATGAGTACACTGATAAAGAAAGGGAAAGGATGGCATCCCCTATTAGAATAGTCCCTGAATTCTTTTCCCACGTTATGCACCAACTTGACCTCTTACAACTTACATTCTGACCTTTTCACCCGAAGAAATGGGTCATTGCAAGAAAAAATATGAATGAAAAAGAGTGGAAACAGACAGACAGACACACATAATTCAATCCATTAAGGAAAAAGAAATCGAGAGATTAGAGAAACGAGACAAAAGATGAATGATACAGAGAACACACGGAGATAAGTGGGAGCACAGAGAATGACAGATAGGGAGAATGTACGTAAGGTAGAGGCATATAGAGACAAAGTGATAAGCACGATGAACAGACAGACAGACAAATAGACGCACAAACATATTCAACGTGACAGACAGACATGCACATGCATTTCCAGACTGGTAGACAGACATACATATTTGATGGACACATGGACATGTAACATATATTTTCAGAGTGCCAGATAGATGACATTTCGGGAGACAAGTAATAGACGGACGGACAGACAGACAGACAGACAGATACCCAACAAAGGCTATCAGTTAATCAAAGTAGTGTCGCTAATAATAACATGTAGCGCGAGTCATCGTAAGCAACATGCGACACTACATTTAGTGCAGCGTTGTGTGGTACAGTAAAGCAGCACTGGCTATAGTGTGGCATAAGAAAAATTTTAGATCAAGAAGTAATATTTACCGACATATTTAATATGCCAAAACTCTGCACTTTGGCAAGCAGCCAAAATGCGGAGCTGCAGCGTTAATGGGGCGGGTGTATAGTGATGCAGCATACGCGACAGCTCGGTATAAAAGGCGATGCAAAGAGAGACGCCTGAGTGAGTTGCCCTTCCACCTCCACCTCGCTTTGTTGGTTCCGGCGCTCTTTCTTAGGTCTGGCTTGTTGGCCCGCTATTGCAGCCTTAACGTGTGACAGTAGTTTCGTAACAATGCGGGCGACATTAGTTTTTATTGGCAAGTCACCAAATTGCAGCATTAGTCTGCAGAATGTACTAGCGGTGATGATGCGCTGCTACTTTTTTTTTTCTTTCAAAAAATGAACGATAGACATTCGGAAGTTACATCAAAACTTGACACGTAAAATTTTGACGTTGCGAGGGAATTGTATTGCTAAGAAGAAAATAAAAGGGAAAAGTAGAGAGAGAGATGATATATGACCAATCAATCGATAATTAGTTGATCATATCGATAAAAAATAACGAAGGAAATTGGAAATTTTAGTGCAACAATTGATCGGGAAGCAGGTCGAGATCGAGGACTTTTCGATTGAAATCATTTCATTCGTTAGATGTAAAATTATCTTATTTTGGAAGGAGAATCATGTTGAGGAGAGGAAGAGAAAAAGAGAGAGGGAGGTTACTGTAAACGACGGCAAGTGGGAGGTGGGGGCGTTGCGACTAGACGAATAATATAGCTAATGCAATTTAAATGTGTCATCATAAGTTAGTAGTAAAAAGTCCAAGTCGTGGAACCTACGTGGGAGACGTGTAAAGTTTCATAACGTTGAAGATTGAGATTACGTGGCCACATCGATCGACCTCTTTTTTACGGGAAGACAAGAGTTCCAATCTGTTCTGTAGTCATAGGACTGACGTGGAAGACGTATGAAACGTTGAAGATTAAGGTCACGAAGCCATCTCAATCGGTTAAGAAATAATCGTCTTTTTTGCGAGAAAACAAAAAGGAAGGCTGGTTTTGTTAATTATTTGTAATGTCGATAAATATGTCCTTGGCACCATTTATCATCCATACGTCTAATACAAACATATGTTTTGATATTCTCGAAATCTTTCATCCAACATTTGAATTCATTTGTGGAGTCAGTCGAATTAGAAGACTTCAATACTGAACCTGTTCTGGAAGCAAGAAGAGAATGAGAAGAAAATCGCGCGGAGATAAAAGGAAGTGGTTTGTCGATGAATGCCGTATTTAAATAAAATCTATATATACTTCCAAGCCATGCAAAATTTCAAATTTTTTGAGTATAATTTTGAAAGCTTGAAGTTTGAGTAATTTCAAGTTTTCGCAAAATCTAAATGCTAATTTGCATATCAAAAGAAGACCCAGAAATATTTGCATATGGAAAAAAAAATATCTAAAATTCACATTCAAACGTTATTGATTGATTGACGCATACATCTCATTTTCACGTTTTTTCTCTCCCAGTGGTGAAAATGACGGAACTTTGTGCGATCGGGATAGTTTTGTTAAATTATGTAAGCTTTTTAACTGTGTTTATATATAAAACGTTGAGGTATTTATTGTTAAGAAGGAAGAAATTTTAGTTACGTGTTTTACGTGTTCTTGTTATCTTCATAAAAATGATACTAATAACTAATTACTTAGGAAAATAACACGTGTCGCACGTATTTTGCCTTTAAAACTTAATTGCCTTAATTTATGTAAATATGATATTTAAATTAGAGTTTTAATTGATTTCATTCATATTTGAACTTCATTTACTGTTCTCAGTTTAATGGTGGGCAAGATTTTAAAATATATCTGGGGGGGAAAGTAAAAACTGGAGTAGGAGAGAGTGGAAAGAGGAATGGATATACATTCTAGCCAGGTTTAGATTAAAATGAAATTTGAAACGAAATTTTGGATCTGCAATTAATCTTTTGCGTTTAGTCGGCTTATTCTAACATTTTTTGGAAAAGAGAAAATGACAGGAAAAAATTAGTTTTTGATGTCAGATTTGTTTTTTCGTAACTGAATTAAAGAAATTTTCAAATGCAATGATTTATTAAGTATTGATTATTTCGTTTGTTTTTTTTTTTTTTTTTTTTTTCAAATATTTCCGTAATTTTAAAACATTTTGTCTTAATATGATGAATTTTTTTATATTTTTAAAATTCACTTGTTTACGATCACAATAAGAAATATTGATGTTTCGTAGCATATTAAGCTAAAGTATAAGCGGCATTCGACTAATGTATAGATATAGATGACGCAGTAAGCGAACGCGTCGCACGTATTGTACAATTGAATAGTTCTGTAGTGTGTATTAAGCTGGATGACATACGTTTATTATTTCATCATATCATTAATATTAATGACTTTTCACTCATCTCTTAGATCATAGCGATTTGTATCATGTATCATTTAGGCAGTAATAACATATAGCGTATATATATTACATGTAATTAAATACACTAACAGTTGGCTCTTCACTAAGTTGAATTTTATTATTGTATTTTCAATACTCGCGTCGTTTACGAATTTTCCAAATTTTGAAAAAATTTTGAGTATTTTCGGAAAGTTTTAAAATTCGACTTTATAGGGTTCACATACGAATGGATGATTTGCTGTCTGCAGCGATATGTGAAGCTGGTTTAGAAGAATTTTTGTTAGCACCGGAAAGCGTTAATGGAGAAATTGAAAAATCGGAAAATGATGTATCAATTGGATCAATCAATACCATTGATCAGACAAAGGCTTTGGTGGAATTTCCATCCAGAAAATTCGAATCAGAAGATAAGAAACAAAATGTGGAAATATTAAGCGATGGTTGTATAACTCTTCCTTCATGTTCACATACCGATTCTGAAAGTAACTCTCGTTCGGATACGCCACGCATTGATGATCCGTCAAATAACATCACTGAAAATGCACCTTCAATGGCCATCCAAGATGTGGTTGAAGTTGTTGAAGCGGGTGAATTACCGAGCGATCTGAGTTTTGGCAATACAAAGCAAGCGATTTTATCACAGTCTGAAAATATCAGAAAATTGCCTAATGGTGGTAATAACATCTTGCATTTACGACGTCCTGTTACATCAACACAGCAACGGTTACAACCGAGTAGTGTGATGGTAAACTGATCAGATATTTTTCTTATTGTTATATAGTGATTTTAAAATGAAACACGCTAGAATTTCCGATGGTTACTGTGATATACCTGATTTTTGAAATATTTTTGTATTAAAGTTCAAAAAAAAGAGGAAAAAGAACTTCGATAGTATAATAACATAATTGTAGGTTTTGATTATTTTTCAGCCAGCCCAAAACGCTGAAACAGTACGACCGGCAATGAAAGTAGTACGTGAAATACGACGAGCTGTCAACGAAGTTGATAATGATGTTGAAATTATCGGAGGACCATCATACCTGGGTGGTGCATCTTGGAATTCACCGCGTCGCGTGATAGTAATGCAGCAACGTCCCAAAAATGGTTTATATTTCATTTAAAATTAGGAAATAAAACATTGAAATTTCGCTGTTCTTCAATATGCTCAACTATTAGTAACACTACTTTTCTATTAAATTAAATTACCAGTTTCTTCACATAGGTGTGGTGTATGTACGTCAACGTAACTGGGAGATTTTGCCACGACGTAATCCTCCTACACGTACAGTCTTGAGTCGGAACGGTAATGGAACATTTGCACTTCGTGGTAGTCGTATAATTCGCCCAGTTTTTCGGTCGGATCGATCAACTCCAGTCGTTTTGCAACGGTATACATTTTGTTGATGTTATAGATAGTCACAAAAATTCAAAGTTGCTCTTCAAACTAAAAACTTTATTCAGTCCCTAATTTTCTTTTTCGAAAATGTCACGTCGAGATTATTGACAGAATGGATATCATTCAAAATGTGCATTTCCGAAAATAGAATCAAAATAAATTTTTATTAGTAATATTCGAAGCTGAATTGTGTTCATGACTAATAATTGCAGATAGTGGAAGTTCAGACTAAACTCTGAATTATCGAAAGACATGCTTAGGAAACGATTTTGTTCATTCGCTTTGTTTACAGGAGCACTACATCATCGGGATGCATTGAAAGAGATCCAGTGAACATCTTGCAAGAAACAGGGCATCAGTATTTGCCTTCAGCTGCATTACGACCGAATAACACATTTACAACAAATGCTCAACCAAGAATTATACGAAATTCAATTTTACGCCGAACATCATCAGTAACTGTACAAGGTTCTCGTACTGTCACAACTGTAGCACGTGTGATGCCAAATTTACAGAGAGCTCGAAGCCATTTAGCCGGTTCCATTGCTAGTATGAAATCAGTATCATCCGAAACATCAGGAAATAATTGTAATGATGACAAACGACAGCTTGATGCAACTGGTCGGATACATATTTTTGGGAATTCGGTTGAACCACGGTTACCCGTAGGTGAAGTTTTGCGGCGTATTCGAATAGCTGATCAAAAACTATCACATGCCGATGGACATCATGGAAGAGCTACAAATGATAGCGGAACATCGAAAGATGAAGTGTTTTTCGATTCACGCATTACGGAACGCAAACTCTCGAATCAAGAAAAGAAGTCGTCCGTGAGGAATGAAATGGAAACGGCTCTTCAGTATCGTATTCCTCAGAATGTTCAGGACATTGATGATGAGGTTTAAGTTTGAGCTTTTATTTTTTTATTTTTTTTTTTATTAAGTGCTATGGTTTTTCTGCAATTTCCAAATTTTATTCGGAATTCCTGTTTGATTTTTTTCTCGCAGTTTTCAGATTTTGAAAAATTATGGGTTTCTTACGAAAATTTCAAACTAATGTGGAATTTTATTGGAGAATTAATAATAATGGTAGAAACCAAATTTTTCATATGAGATCATTTTGATTTTATATTTTTGAAAAAAAAAAGAAAAAAACAAGCTAGAAAATTAGTTTTATATGTTAAATTCTTTACTGTAAAATGTTCGTCTGCAGAAATTAGACATATTGATTCTTCACTGGTTAAACCATCATCTAATTGAGCAGTAGAATAACTAAACAAAATTTTCTGTAAAGACTAGAAACTAGTGTAATGTGTTTAAGTTTTATCAGAAAACTGAATGGCAAAAGTCATTAAGAATTAAATTTTAGCGTGCATGGAGTGAAACGATTGATGCAGTTTATAAACATTCTCATATAAACCTAGTCAGTAGTTTGATATGTCTCAATTGTTTATATCATTGATTCAATCTTCTATAATGGTTTTTAGGAAGAAAATCTGGGCTATGCAGAAACATATGCAGATTATCGTCCAGCGAAACTTCGATCTGGTTTATCACATCCGGATAGTGTTATTGAAACTGCATCGCTGAGCAGTGTTGCTCCTCCAGATATACGATATAATTTAACAATTCCGGAAGAGGTTTAATTTATCGTTTCTATTGATTTTCAGACGATGTTATTTCGAATACCGATTACAATTTTCGGAAAGAGTTTTTCTGGAAAAAAAAGACAAAATTGATTCAAATTTCTATTTAAATTGCGTTTGTCTTTTCCTTTTTATTCTGTAAAATCGAGATTATTATTTTTCAGATCATTGATACAGGAGCAATTTCAGCTGTACAGCTGGAAGCAGTAGTATATGCTTGTCAAGCGCACGAGATGCGTCTTCCATCGAATGAACGTGTTGGCTATTTGATTGGTTAGACTTTCAATTATTTTTAAATGCCTAATTCTCAATTTCCTATGATCATTGATATTCCTTTTTCTTATTATTCTCTTTTTTTTTCTTTTTTATCTTCTTTTTTGAGTGATATGACTATATCAAAATTTTGTTATAAATAACAATTTTATAAAGTACGAGTATATCGGTTTTTTGTTCCAGGTAAATTTTCAGAAATCCATTACCTTAAATTTAAGCAATCTTCAACAGCTTATTTTAGCGTCATATTGCTCTACTTCATTTTTAATCTTCCAGTATTGATGTTTCCTTATTTATCTGCTTCATTAAGTATTGCACCGCCTAACTTTTCTCGATTTCAAGGTGATGGAGCTGGTGTGGGTAAAGGAAGAACGATTGCTTGCATCATTTTTGAAAATTATCTTCTCGGACGCAAACGATCAATCTGGTAGAATTTTTTCGTTAACATTGAGAAGTTAACTATTGAATTAAGGGCGAGGTTGATTTTGTCGATTAATTATTTTAAGTGAAATCCAGCCTAATATTTTCAATTAATTTTTGATCTTAGCGCAATTTTTGATCCTATCGATACTGGGGTTTCTGATAGAAATCTGATAACTTTAACAAAATCTCAATTGTCTCAAATTCGGTAGCAAAAAGAAGAGTTTTTAAAACTTCTGCCATATTCAATCTTGGGGAGTTTATTTACAAAGCAGTCTGCTTCTTCGCAGACTTGGAGAATATCTGTTCGAAGCTGTCGTGATAACTGACATAAACAAGTAGTGCTTAGCGTTTGGCAACTCTGGTGTAGTTCTGCTGACTTGAAAAATAATGTTTTATAGGCTCAGCGTTTCGGCCGATTTGCGATACGATGCCGAACGTGATTTGAGGGATATCGGTGCCAAAAATATCAAGGTTTGTATTTTTATAGTTGAATTCTTCTTTCATTTCCCGAATTAATTAAAATTGTTGTGTGTGTTATATCTTGCATTAATCAAATGTTCTGGTTTTGCTGCATCAAAATATGAATTGCATTACAATTATATTTTTAGGTCTATGCATTGAATAAATTCAAATATTCTAAAATCGGTGGGAAGGAAAATGATGTCAAGAAAGGTTGCATTTTTGCAACGTATTCATCACTTATTGGTGAATGTCGTTCAGCGAAAGGTAAATACCGAACAAGGCTTAAACAACTAATCCAATGGTTTGGTCAGGTTAGTTTCATTCATATTTTTCATTGATGTCTAAATTTGTGCAAACATTACATTTAACATGAGTGATTCAATTGAAATTAAGCATAAAAACGAATAAATTGGAATGCCTTGGAGTAAAATCTATGTTTCTAATATTTCTTTTTGAACTCCGTTGTACTATCAGACAATGCACGAATAGTTCTGGCATAAAATATGAGAATCATTTGAGCATTATCTGATGAAATGATATAAAACAATTTTTTTTTAGTCGTATAGTTTTTGCACTAAGCACTCATGAAACCGTCAAGTTGTTCTCCTTTAGTATTTATATTTATTGATGCTTATGATTTAGCCATAACTTATTTTGTTGGTTTACATTATGTTTTCTTCTTACACTTACAGACAATGCTTCTCATATTGTTATTCAAAAGAACTCAAATTTCTTACATAGTTTCTTTATGTTTACATAATTGATAGCTTAAGCTTAAGAAATTATACTTTATTAGGGAAATTTTTGTGGGAGAAATATTGCGAGAAAAATATGAACAACTGATCTTTTAATGATTCGAAATTTAACAAAAATGCAGTTGATACCTTTTATATGTTCGAAATAATTAATAATTGATAGACAATATAATTAATATTGTCTTGTTATAGGATTACGATGGTGTTATTGTGCTTGACGAATGTCATCGTGCCAAGAATTTGGTTCCAACATCTGGTTCAAAACCAACAAAAACAGGTCGAAGTGTTATGGAACTTCAGAAAGCTTTACCAAATGCCCGCATTGTATATGCTTCAGCAACTGGTGCAACTGGTAAGAAATGTGCGATTGATGCCGATATACTTCATTCAACCATCACTGATTTATTTTTTTGCTATAAAACTACAATCTCTTAACATTTTATCAGTTTATGGAATTTCTGCATAAATTTAAAGTATTTTATGGAATTCCTGTTTCCAGAACCTCGAAATATGGCATATATGACACGATTAGGTTTATGGGGACAGGGGCAAGCATTTCGAGAATTCAGTGATTTCATTAATGCTGTGGAAAAACGAGGTGTTGGAGCAATGGAAGTAGTTGCAATGGATATGAAGGTTTCTGTTTATACATATTTAATCAGTGCTGCTTTACATCTTTTGCTGGTGAAAACTTCGGTTTCGAATACCATCGAATTAATTTTTGAATCTATAAAAAGTTGTCGAAAATTTTAGCAGCGAGGTCTTTATCTGGCGCGACAGCTTTCTTTCCGCGGTGTGAGTTTTCGTGTCGAAGAAGTGCCGTTGTCGGCAGATTTCATCGAAGTATATGATGCATCGGTTAAAATATGGCTTGAATGTCGAAGACAATTTCAGGTCCTTATATTTTGATCTTTTCGTTTAACAGCTATACTTGAAGGTGAGAAAGGTTCGCAAGATTGGAATGACATTCTAAATTTTGCTGTTTAGTTCCTATAGCATTCTAAACAATAAATTGAAGGAATAGGCAATGTTTTAAATGATTACGTACTCTTCTAATTATAAATTGGGTATGATATTCTATTAATTAAAATAAGAAAAAATTTCTTGCAGGCAGCTCTTTCTCGTCACTATGTTAGTCGAGCACAAGCAAAACTAATTTGGGGACAGTTTTGGGCGGCACATCAACGATTTTTCAAATATATCTGTATTAGTGCGAAGGTTAGAAGATTTTGTTATAATTTTTTTTTTTTGAAATCAAGGAAAAAATTGAAATCCTTCCCTTACTATGTAACTTAATTAAATAAAAGAATATATACTGCTGATCTTTTGTACTAATCAATCAAAACATACATTCAGTGTCATTAGGAAGTTTTTCAGAGCAGAGATGGAATTAAGGGCGCAGGAATGAAATATACAAACTTTATTTAGGTGAAATCATGTGTCAAGATAGTGCGTGATGCAATAAAAGCCAATAAATGCGTTGTAATTGGTTTACAAACTACCGGTGAATCGAAAACATTGGAAGCACTTGATGATGCTGGTGGTGAATTGACTGAATTCGTATCCACTGCCAAGTTTGTAATTAATGAAGTTTAGCAGAATTATTCAAGAAAAAAAGCATGGCACAATCTGGGTTAAATCAGATGAAATCAGTATGCATAAATATGACTATTTCCATAGACGGTCATACGGCTGAAATTGAAAAATTGATGAACGATAATTTAGAGCAGTGTTGGCGAGGCTTATAGAGAAACATTTCCCAACCGAAAATACGAATTCTTCAGTGGATGTATATACCAATTTCGACAAAATGTGCAACGAATTAGATCGCCCAACTAAACGCAAATGTGCGTGTAATAGAGTATTATATGTTACAAAATACAAATTGTTTGCCACCACTGAAGACTTCCCGTTATTATTGTTACCTTCTTGATTAAATGATTTGTTGTTTTCGTATTTGACTATACGCCGTAACATATGCTACCCTTTAAATACCAGCATCATATATTATTGAGAGGTGTTTGATCAGGAAAAAACTGAAATTTAACTTTGCTGTATGCATTAACAAACCAATATAATTTGCTGACTTTTCTTCCGGAAAATTACGTTTTTATTAGGAGATAAGAACTTACATGAAATAATTTCAATTTATGTTTTTTTTTTTTTTCATATAAAGATTGTATATATATAAATAAAGGAGCAGAAAATATATTTGATTATATTTTTTGCTTTTTTCAGTGGAAAAATTGGGATCTGTGAGTTCATCAATCTTTGATTTACCAGCAAAGCGGATGAAGCAAAATTCGATTACATCAGAACAAACTGATGAGGAGTTACAGGCTGATTCGGATAGTGCCGAATCATCAGCACGAGAGGATAGTTCACAATCAACAGAAGATGAGTCATCGAGTGAAGAGGAAGAACGTGAGTTTTTAATTGATTTAGAGCAGTCCTATGAATTTGTTAAATGATATTTAATTGAATTATAAGTCATTGGAAATGAAATGCGAAGTTTTTCTCGATGACTTGTGTCACTGAAATGGTATAATAATTATTCCATTGTAAATTAAATTCTAGAAATCAAAAAAATGATGCAGTGCTTAGTGCACTAAAAGCTCTGTTTCAGTACTGTGCTGTATACAATAATTGTTTCTGAATGAAATAGTTTACGTAATGGGATATCAAAAGATTTTATTTGTCACCTAAATTGACAGGACAAATAGGGTAGGCAAAGAATCTGATACATTGCAGTCTGAGCCGTCATGTCATTTTTTTGTCAGTTATTCGAATTGTTTATGACGAGTGAGATAATCTTTTTATCACATTAGCGAATGGGGTGGTCAAAAAATAATCAGCTGCAAAAAAAAAAAAAAGAAAAAAAAAAACATAAATTTATATGTAGCAAATTAGGAACTGAGACAATGTCAAGTGGAAATTTCGGTAATTTTAAAATTTCTTTCTTACAACTCATTCTTTTAGCATCAAATGGAGCCATCCAGGGTGATGAAGATACCTGGTTGCAAAGATTGTTGGATGAGGCAAAAAGTTCGGACGATGAAGCTGCTGAAGAAAAAAATGGCAGTGAAAAGGAGAAAGAGAGAAGTGATGAAGAGGAATTTAATCCATTTACCTGTGATTTTACCAGAGGTATTATTTCAAGAATTTTATTTGGATAGTTAATAGTTTTTTGCAAAATACAAAGAAAAAAACTTCTATTTATTTGCAGAAGATCCATGGGCGACAAAACAACAAATTATTTCGGACTCACCGAAAAAGAAGAAAGTTAAGAAAAAGAAGTTTAAAAAAAAGCAGAAAAAATCAACTAGTAGGATCGATTCTACAGCAATGGTAAGATTCATTTTTGGAATGCGGAACATAGTATAGAATTTGTTAAAAATTTTGAAGAAGAAATAATTAAAGTTTTCAAAGAAGAAATAATTTGAAAATAATTTTTATATGTTTCAAATTTTACTAAATGCATATCTAAACTGCGTAGGCGAATGTGACTACGATACTGCAAGTTTTTTTAAGCAAATCTGTTTATCTTTGGCCGAGTTTGGTGTGCCTTTGAAATTAACAGTATTGATTAGATTGATCATGGGTCTATGTTGGTCTTTTTATGATATAAGCAATTATATTAAAAAGTAGAAGTATTTTATTAATGCAAAAAATGATTATATGTAAGTAAATAAAATTCATTGCAGCGTAGTACTGCCGATGTTTTCATGTCATCGTCGCGCTTAGTAAGTGATGAGGATCTTACGCTTGGTGAAACTTCAATAATTAAAGCTGAGCTGTTGGCTGCTGTAGAACGTTTAAGCCCCCGATTGCCACCAAATACGCTTGATCAATTGATTGACGAATTGGGTGGTCCTGATTATGTTGCTGAGGTTTATTTTCTTTATAATTTAAAAATATTTAGATTTTTTGATTACCAATATAAGTCATTAGAAGTTATGTATTGATTGAAAAGAAAAAATTTTAAGGTATTAATTTAATATTACAGATGACAGGACGTAAAGGTCGTGTTGTTTGCCGTGAGGATGGAGATGTTGAATATGAACTCCGACATGCTGGAGCAGATGTACCGCTTGAACTAATGAATATGGATGAAAAAGATAAATTCATGAAGGGCGAAAAATTAGTTGCTGTAATTTCAGAGGCAGCATCTTCTGGTATCTCATTGCAGGTTAGCTTTATTACTCTTTCTTTTTTTTTTTTATTTAAATGAATCCTATATACATCTATTTACTGAAAATTTAATGCCGTGGATAAACTAGTAATAATTTATCTTTAGTCGGATCGAAGAGCTGCGAATCGTCGACGTCGCGTACATATCACATTGGAATTACCTTGGTCTGCTGACAAAGCCATTCAACAATTCGGTGATTTTTTCTTTTTCTTTTTTTTTTTTTTTTTTTTTTATTTTTT